>CM067071.1:18441926-18637795 GCA_033980235.1 Diadema setosum
AGATTAACGTGAGTTGGTGCATATACGTATAGCTTTTGCTGTAGAAGTATATCAATGTGACTAATTGATGTTGTACAACAATGTTGCAATATGAAATGTACGATCATATCAATGAATTATAGCATAAATAAAATATTCGTAGGGACATAATACTTAAGCTTATGGAGTATACCAACGTATTGAGATATATTGCACGTGAGCGTTCCATTTCATTTTTTCATTTATGCATATTCCGAGAAATTTAATACTTCTTTTTTTGTTCCAATGATATACCATCCACCTTAATATTCAAATGTTGCATTTCATTTTTATGCTTCTTATTATGAAAATAAATACAATTTGTCTTTTTTAAGGAGAGTCATAATCTATTGTTCTTAAATCATGTAAATAATTTTGGTTATTTAGTATTAAGAGTTCTTAGGAGTGAATGAGAATCAGAAATGGAACAGAGTACGTTGGTGTTATCGGCAAACATAATATCGCAGTAACATAGATTAGTTTACAATATCATTTATACATTAGAAATAGCAGCGGTCCAAATATGGATCCTTGTGGGACGCCACATTGTATAGGTAATACTTCAGAGTTAACAGATTCATAGGGACACATATTATATTGCTTTCTATTCGATAAGTAATCTTTGAACCATTTAAGTGGAATATCATGAGTGTCGAATGCTTTGCTGAGGTCCATGAAAACATCAATCACATGTTTTTGTTCAACTAAGGCAGTCGACTGTTGTGCAAATGGGCTAGTGCCATATCTGTAGAATGAAATTTCCTGAAACCATATTGGTCTTGGTTAAGTATATCATTCGGGTGCACGTCACGAGACCGACACCCACAAGTCATACAGCCCACAAGTTATACAGCTCACAAGTCGTACAGCCCACGAGTCATACAGCTCACAAGTCATACAGCCCACCAGTTATACAGCCCACGAGTTCGACACTGAGGTAAATAAAGCCCACGAGTTCGACATCAAGTAAAATAAGCCCAGGAGTTATACGGCTCACGAGACCAACACTACGCACAAAAGGCTCATGAGACCGACAGTAAGCAAACAAAGCACACGAGACCGACACTACACTTAAAAGGTCCAGGAGACCGACGCTACGCATACAAGGCTCACGACACCGACATGACGCAAAACAGGTTCACCAGACCGACACTAAGCAAAGAAGGCCCACGAGACCGACAGGATGAACAGCGCCACCTATACATCAATAAATTGTATAGGGTGTCCTGATAACAGCATAGGAAGATTTGAGAGATGGAAAAGAAGAGTTGCCATCTCCGGCAGGGTGTTACCCCATCAGTTGCCACCCCCCCCCCCCCTGAAATGATCAGGATCTTTAATTGTGTTTACATGGGTGTGTGTTTGTGAAAAAAAAATTAACAAAGTACTGTAAAAGTGTGTAACAGATCTTTCCACAATAAACCTGCGAGGGTGTTGATTTAGTATTAATTAAATATAAACAATAACGTTTAAGGTAGCGTTAGGGATTCGGAAAAAAACCAGATGCATCCATGAAAACAGCTATTGTATTTAACGATAAAATGTACTGTTCGGAGGAAAATAACACAAGCCACAAAATTGAGGTGAATCCCTGCGATATAAAAACGTTTTAATCATTACAATTACATTATAGTTACAGAGAAAATTACAAATAGATCTTACTGCAAAACGTCAAAGCAGGAGGGTAGAATATCTAAAATAGAATAAGCAACTAGTGAATCGGGAAAGAGAACAGGTAAAATTTATGTCTTGTCCATCTTCTAGCTAAAAACTGGGAAAGGCCTATTAAAAATAGCACGATGGCATTATCAAAGCTCTAAAATTAATCCATACATCGTTATTGTCCTCTTTTAAATTCATTTGTGGTTTTTTTTTTTGTCTCTGTTTTTTTTTTTTTGGGGGGGGGGTGATGAAGAATTCTAATTCTATTTTTTTTTTGGGGGGGGGGGGGGGCGGGGGCATGAAGAATTCAATTCAATTTTTCTACTTGATAACAATATCGCTCCCTGACACACTTGCCCCCATCCCCCTCCCCAGAAGTATGTAGAAATACATATTTGATGACGTTCATAATTATGTAGATGATCACCATCTTTCAATTGATAGCGTTACAAAATCACACCCGCCAGTATGTTATTTTTCCGTTCATGGAACCCCCTGTACAGGTGATTGACATGTACATGGCGCTGTTTATTTTGTCGGTCTCGTGGGCCTTCTTTGCCTACTGTCGGTCTCGTGGGCTTTCTTTGCGTAGTGTCGGTCTCGTGAGCCTTTTTAGCTTAGTGTCGGTCTCGTGGGCTTTTTTGTCTACTGTCGGTCTCGTGGGCTATGTTTGCTTAGTGTCGGTCTCATGAGCCTTTTGTGCGTAGTGTCGAACTCATGGGCAGTATGACTCCTGAGCCGTATAACTCGTGGGCTGTATGACTCATGGACCTAATATTGATGTCGGTCTCGTGGACCGTATGACTGGTGGGTGTCGGTCTCGTTGGATGCCCCCTATCATTCTGGGTCAAAAAAAAAAAAGAAGCATACATTCCGTTATAAACAAGCCCTTCTATCACCTTAGAAAAACTGGGGAAAATAGAGAAATAACGATTATTGGATACAAGAGTGGAATCATCTTTTTGTATATTGGAATAATTTTTACAATTTTACATGCGGAAATATACCAATTGAGAGACGAAAGATACAAATATTTACTAAAGGTGTCATTATATTACCAACAGTTTGTTTTTAAAAGACGTGCTAATTTCATCATGACCAATAAGATTGTGTAACTTGATTTTAACGAATGTACAATGTCAATGATCTCGCTATAATCTGTTGGTTTAAACAAAATGTTGAATTATCTTGACATTTAACATATCTAGATACTGTGAGAAATCTGTTTGTGCGGGATCAATTTCTGAAACTTGACTAGGAATTATGATAACAAACTATTCATTAAAACAACAAGCTACATCTCTATCATTACAGAGCATTTGTCCGTCACGTATAATTTGAAATGTTGACACCTTTATTTGCTTACCAAAAACCTTATTAATAATTCCAAGTTGCTGGCATGTTTCCAGTAGCATTCGTAAAGGCTTCCGTGTAGCACTTTTCTGCGGGAAAGCCTTATGATTTATGTCTGTTTATATCTATGATTTATGTCGATTAACATTATAATTATAAGGATACCATGAACTATATCTATATAACACATTTCTTTTCTTAATAATGATAGACAAATCCCCAATGATATCCACGGATTTTTTATTTTTCCATTATTTTTTTTTCTTTTCAGTTGTGGGGATGTGTTTGCGAAAATAAACAAGAATTATATTCCAGAACATATTATAAGCAATAATTGGGTCTGCGCAAAGTAATACATCATCCCATGTTTCCATGATTAAATCGTCGTCGAGTAATTACATATTTTCTCATGTGAATTTGCGCGTGTTCTTACGTTGTATTTGCTTACCATGAGAATTCTGTGTGTCGTCACAGATGAAAAATATAGGTAAATGATCAGAAATATCTCTATACAAAAGACCAGAGCACCATGAGCGTTATCTTGCCCCGGAATTGGTCTTTGAACGCATGTTCCTTTGCCATACTTCCTTTTTCCCTGTCCTCTTTTCGCTGTCCACCCAAAGCAACTGAAGACCTATCAAATATAAGAACGACCCAAGTAAAATTTTTGGTTGAATTCACTTTGACAGTGGAAATTGTAGCTTATGCATGGACTCATCTTGTGTATAAATGATAAATCCTAATTACCCCCGGAAGTGCCTGAAATGAATGAGTTAAATCTGATATGAATGTAAAAATGAAGGACTTGAGTCATTCTTACATTCATATTATAGCGCCCCCTCTCATCCTTCTCTCCTCTCTATAGCAGAATATCATGTACATGTATATGATTCAAAGAACGACCCAAGTCCATCACACAAAATGGCCTTTCCGCAAAACAATGTCAATTTTCATAATAATATATGTTTTGATTTGTATATACAATATTGCCTTCCCATCACAGTTAAATTGGACAAATAAAAAAGATATGAAGTTTTTTTTTTTTTTATTTACTCGAAGTGGTCTTCCATGGACTTGGGTCGTTCTGACATTCAGATACTCAATTCTGTAATTAATTCCACACTAATTCTTGTAAAGTGATGTGTTCATGTACGTTTGTGTGTGCATGTTTTTGTGAATTTGTTTTGTTTTAGGTTTTGCTGTTTTATCTCTCTTTCTTTTCCTTTTCTTCTTAAATGTACTGTTTGCCACTGGAACCAGTAATTTAAATAATGTTCGAGTTATCACATAATGCACATGTGTATACGTCCCTACACGTGATCCATAATTCACGTTTTAGAACTAAACTTTAGTTTGAAGCATTAAAGCTGGGTTTTTGTTTCATCTGCAAATGGTGTATAATGGTCAACCCCTTTGTGCGTTCAAATGAAGAAAATAGAATCGATTTTTTTTTTTTAAAAGGAGGTTATAATTGGTAAGGACGTAGGAGAAAAGAGCAAAGGTCTCTCTAACAAAACAACCACGTGCAGATATAGCTATCCCAGAAAGGCTTATCAATTATTAAAATATTAATGCATATGATTGTGTTCTGTGTTCATGTATCCTTGGTTTTTCAATTCAAGAAATTTTGAATAATAAGGTAGTATCAGCAGTGCATCCAAACAGCTCGCAATGGTCAAGACCTGATCGAACAAAGCAATTAAGATTTATTCATCTAACGCCATTTTGAAACGATTATAACTTAGCTATCATTATGTTTGTTTGTTTTTTTTTTGCAATTTAATTAATATAATGAGTTCTATGAATTATTCGAATGTCTGCGGTCAAGTCAAACCTTGCCTTTTTTATAGATCTTGATTTTTAATTTAAAGACTAACAATTAAGAGACCTCTGGATTAGGGTGGTATTCTGAAATCCTTCTTAGGAAGAAATTTCTTTTTAAGTCAGGATTTTTTCCTAAGTGGTATTCTGAAAATCTTCCTAAGTTTCTTCCTAAGTAGACTTAGGAAGAAACTTAGGAAGGGGGAGGAAATATGCAAATTTCTGACTTGGGAAGAAGTTGGTATTCTAGAATGCACTTAGGAAAGAATTTTAGGAAAATATTTAGGAAAGCTCCACCCCTGTCCTAAGTACGTTGTTAAGAATAGCAAACTGCAAGCATCGTGATAGGCGCGCTTGTCAGTCATTGCACGCACATGTACTTCCATGCACGAAATGAGCGTGAGAAAGGGGACATGCCGCGCACTCGTATATTTGACCCTACGTCATAGTAATATGCGATTGTCATTGGCAGACATCGGTTAGTTCCTTATGATACGGCATTTCGTATTGGCTTAGGAAAGGACGTGGGCGGGAATAAGGATGGCCTAATTTGCATTAAGAGGGCACTACACCGAAAACTGAAAAATTTTCCAGTTTTCTGTTTTCACTTTTAAGTGACAGTTTAGGTTCTTACCTTCAATATTCAGTAGATTTTACAATAAAAAATGCAGTAAAAGTGGTTAAAATTCTTTTTTTCTGATACCCTTTTGAAGGTACATTTTTGCAGTGGAGGAACGCATATTCAAAACTCTATAGGTGGGACTACAGTATGATAAACACTGAATACAATTATTATACCATGTTTTTGTGAGTTAAAATCATAATTTTTGACAAAATACATGTTTGTTTGTAAAAGTGCATTAAGTCAATTTTACATATACTTTGAAGGGATATTTATGTCTATATACTGCTAGAAATGGCATCTGCCTGTGCTTTGAGGTCAATTTTGTGTTGAAAGTATGGCGAATGCAGCTTTTTTATGTATTTTATTGTTTGAAAATGACATGTTCACTTTCAAATGCCGTTTTCTCAAAATGTGTTTTTATATACCTTTGTTTACAAATTTTGCTATAACTTGAAAATGCTTCAATATTTTCTTCCCAAATTTGGTACACTTATGCAGAGCATCTTATAATTATGGGCTTTAGTTTTTAAGTTATTGACAGCTGAATTCTGATTTGTTACTACCGGTTGCCATGGCAACGGAAAACCACATTTTTCAAAAATAGTGAATTGAAATCTGTGGTTTTTTTAGTTGCATCTATCGACCAAATATGAACTAAAAATGCCAAAGTTTACAGTAGTAGTAGGCATTTTTGTGGTAACCAATCACCTGTAGGCATCTGGTTACCATGGTAACCATGCATAATATTATACTGTATGTGTCACAAATGTACACACAAGTAGTTATGTACATGTTTAATGTATCAAAGCTGTATGCATGGTTGTTTTAATGTGTACATTGTATGTACACAGGGTGACCAGATTAATGGAGAATATTCTATATGATATAGATATAGTACATACAGTCTGACCAGATCAGTGGAGAATTTTCTACGTGGTATAAAATGTAGCTACAGTACATGTATGCATGTGACAGGAAATACATTATAGCTCACTCAATCTAGAATGATTTAACCCATTCCAGAATATTCTAAGAAGTGCTTACATATTTGGCGGAGTGAGGCACTGTCACTGTAACCCAATGTGATTGGTAGTTAACTTTGGCAATGATGTTATGCACATAGTTAGGCAGTGAGTCATCCTGGAATTTGGACTTGGTAGTATGTCCAGGTATGTGGCCCCAGGTTGGAGAAAATTACAGAATGTACTAGAAAGGGGTGAATGGATAGTATGTTATAAGCTGGAGAAATTCTGCAATAGGCAGAGTACCTAACACCACTGCTCTGAGAGATACGTCACTTCTGGCTCTGAAGCGACTTGTTATAGTCAGTCCTGTGTTACCTGCTGACCTGCTATACAAAGTGTGTTTGTGGAGATAAGGCCTGGGAGACATTTTGCCTGCAGAGAATTAATTTGCCTACATTGGAGATAGACTCCATATTTTAATGTCAACGGACATTGTGACAGCACAGCTGTGACTGGCTGGATTCCTTGCTGGACATTATAAAGTGAATCATCATTCACCGCATCAACTGGACGTGGTCGTCACAACGTTTGGATTCTGCACGTTTCGGTGTGGACGTATATTGTGGATTTTACCGCGGATTTATACTGTGGATTAATGCAACCTGTGCCTCTGGAATTACGTCGGAGGAATCAGTCATCGGTGTATCAAGGACCATTCATCTGTGCATCAAACATCGTATCTGGACATCACCAGGGGACTAATGAACATCGTGATTAAGATTTTGGACTGTAATGCGCGTAAGTGATTCCATTACCGATTTATAATTGTTTCTCTTGATCATTATTGTACTGATGTGAAAACCGATTACGAGTCTGTACCCACAATATCACTGTTAATAAACCGCCTGAACATTAGTTGATTGTTTCTTTTGTGCGATCATTCTCAGAGTGATTTTGGTCGTAACATATGTTACAATGTATACCATTGTATTGCTGACATCTCTAGCAACATGTACATGTATAGTTTTATGGGGTTTTGATAAATCCTTCATGACATAAATGCAAAATATGTGATTTTTTTTTTTGTCATTTTCAATTTTGGTGGTGTAGTGCCCCCTTAAGAAGTGCCTAGGAAGAAATTTCAGAATACCAATTTTGTCTTTCCTAGGCACTTCCTAAGTTTCTGACTTAGGAAGAAACTTAGGAAGATTTTCAGAATACCACCCTAGGACCTCAGCAATACTTTTTCGGTATTCGTCGAATTCATCGAACACGTATTGAATTGGCGGTTGCGCGCAGCACTGCACTTTCAGAACATGCGGTACTAATGCATGAAAGTTACGTACGCACTTATCACAGTCATACGCGCTACTTATTCAGACACACTTCGATGCATGAGTTTGTCTTTCAAGCTGGGTTGGTGGCAGTCACTATAGCAGCAGCGATGACACGGATTCAGTGCAAACTTCTCGTGCGTCTAATCTTCTGCGGTAAGTTCCATTTCCAAATCTATCATTCGAATAATAGTTCCGGTTTTCATTATAAAGAGGTAAATGTCATTATGATTTCCTTTTTTTTTTCCTCCCTTTTTTTACGAAAACCCATTAAACGACAATGTGATATGACGTTTGTCATGACGTAAAAATTAAATCGATCTCTTTATTATTTTTTTCCTAAAACAAACAAACAAAACAAAAACCATACCGTACCCTCTAACATGGTATGGTGGAAAGAAGTCAAATGCTTTGTTTGTATGTTGGGTTAAAACATAAAAGAAGGTATAATGTGAAAAATGCTCATTATACTCGATATCATAAGCCGCAAAAAAATAATGTGCCTTCCGAATTTGCGTGTTTCTTGTTTTTCCTCCCCCTCCATTGATTCTAAGAGCGATCTTGAGTTTTCATTACCTTAAACGAAGTGATTATGATATAGAATATAGGAGTCGTGATAACTTATGAAATGAACGAACTGAACGTACACAGCCAACGTGAAGATAAGACGCATTCACCATGACATAGGCCTACACAGTAATTTTTCTCCACATATTGAACTTCTCACATTTTGCACAATGCACAATGCAGTGTATTTTTTTTTTCGTTTGTGTGTGTGTGTTTGTGTGCGTGTGTGTGTGTGTGTGTGTTTTTTTTTATCTCTCTAAGTAGGGGTAAATCAAGTATCCCGTTTATGTGTTTTACACTGTATGGCAGCTTAATCCGAGGCCATTATCCTCGTGAAGCGTTTTTTTGATGATGATGGTTTCCTGTATTTCTATCATACTAAGAGATGTTGAATATGTCTTTTGAACGGTAGGTAGCCTACATGACATTGTGCTTCTTTAATGTGCATCTGCAAGTAATTACGCTTGCATAATTTTTATGGTGAGCCATCTTTTGCTCATAAAACTGCAACACGGTTCCATTTTGTATAAAGGAAGCTTCCACAGTGTTAAAGTTCAAAACTGTTCTCAACACATATCTGCTTAAAAAGAATTATGTATGAGTTTGGTTTTGCATCTACTGTACATACATTGTACATTACATTTCTCTTTTTTTCCCCCATTTTCAACTCTCTCCTTTAAAGCGCTTCTAGAGACACGACGGTAGTGATATGCGCTATATGCTGTATTATTATTTTTGCTTCTCTTCATCTTGATTTATCATCATGGAATAATTTCGTACGTATTCATAGTTAATCAGTAACCTAATTCAACTGTTAGATTCAAACAATTTTGTTCTCAGAAACTAGTGTTATGTAAGAAAAAGAAATGCAGAAATGAAATCAAATCAATCAAGCAATCAATTAATCAATCAGTAAAACAATCAAAGCAATGAAATTTCCAATCTGTGAAATGATATAATAAGTCATATTCTGATACAACATGGTGTGATATCGGTATCTTTCATGGACCGGTTGATAATAGAAAACGAGCTCGTGTTTTGAAAGTGAACCATGTTATGACAGATGGGAATTCGAAGGAAATCAAGCAAGTTTGTATTATAGTGAGGACATAAAAGTTACGCAATAGTGCGTGAAAACTTCCAATCTGTAAGGAAGGGAATGTGAATAGGGTTAAGAATTTGTTGGGCACATAAACCAAACATAGTGACAAATAATATATATTGTTCAATGAAGGTGTGCCCTGCATCACAAAACCATCCCATAATCATTTATCAATTTCAGTTAGAATATTTCCAAAGAGCAGACTCTAAGCTTTTATCTGGTTTTTAACTCAATAAAAACTGACTTTCCTATATTTTATCAAAATAAGGGGAAGAAAGTACACATTCTGGAAAAGTGAGCAGTCCTAATGAGAAAAGATTTTTTTTTTTTTTCAAGTGACCGGTTTATCCAAGTGCTTTATAACTTACCGTGTTGTTTGTTCTGTGTAATGAACGGGACAAAAAAAAAAAGATGCAGCAACCACAATAAAGTAATTATCAGATTAATCTGACAATTTCCACACTCAGTGTTTAACAGTTGTTGTTTTTTCAACTTGTAGTAAGCCTACACTGTGACAATTTGTCTTTTCTGACTAATTCTTGTCTGACAATCTCACATTCGATATGTTTAAATCATAGGTTTATTTCCATCTGAAATGTTTACATTTTTCACCCTTTTGGCTTGGCACCTTTGGACAGCCATCAAGGTTTGTATGTATTATGAAGCGCAATTGTAACTAATGTCATTGTTATTTGCGTATTGTTGTTGTTATTGTTATTGGATTTATTTGATTACTACAATGAATGCTACCATATCAGTCAACGTTATCGCTAATCATACTATAACGCATAACAGAAGTAGCAATGGCCCTGTCACCTGATGGAAGTATCAAGGATACCTGCCCATCCATGGAAGTGACTTGTGGGACAGTCACATTTGGCAACGGAGAAACGGTTGCCATGGTACCCAAACTAATGACGGAGGATGAAATGGCACAATTTGGAAATCATCCCATGCTGAAAGGGAAGACAAGGTTTACTTGTAGACCTCCAGGTATGTACACTGTATCAACAAAACAATTGCAGGGAGTTATAACTCGCTGTGCTTTCTCTTCCGTGACAGTGTGTTTTCTTTATATGAAGTTGCAACTTGCATGTTTGATAATAATCATTATGGCGCGTTTACACCGAGCATGATATGGGCGACCATGGCAACAGTTCGGGATTTTGCTGTGGTGCAGAATCTCCCAAAAATGATATTCTTATGTCAAAATCAAAATCAACAAAATCCACAGTAGAAGATTAATTTTGTAACAAAAATTAATAGCGGGGAAGTGATGTTGTTACAGAACCATAGACATAATTCCTTTTAGCGTTTGGCGCACCTCATTAGCAAAAACCCGGCCCGTTGCCTGTACCGTGCTCGGCATTAGCGGGCCTTGGAATTGTTTGTGTCATGTATTTTCAATTGTTGTTGTTGATGTGGACTGTTGCTGTATCACCGCTTGGCCAAGTATATTTAATTTAATTTAATTTAATTTAATTTAATTCAATTTAATTTAATTTAATTTAATTTAATTTAATTTAATTTAATTTAATTTAATTTAATTTAATTTAATTTAATTTAATTTAATTTAATTTAATTTAATTTAATTTAATTTAATTCAATTCAATTCAATTTAATTCAATACATGCTCAAGCTGCACGGCTTATACACTGCGTAATCATCCTTACTGCTTAAAGTATCCGGGAGATTATCACTATAAGAATCATCCTCGTGTGCATTTACATCATTGCTTTCCCTGTCACCCTGTTATCATTGGATGCATTTTTTTTTTTTAAATCTTGATGTACAGGATGAGGTTACTATTTTTTTTTAACATGAAAGAGGGAACTTCAGTGAAAACTGAATTAGGACGACTAAAGGATGGAAACAACTTGTAAGGCTGTAACGGCACCGACGTAAAAACTTAATTTCAAAAGAATTGCTTTGTTCAATAAGTTTAGACAGTAGCCATCCTTAATTGTTTGTTTTGTTTTCGTTGTTGCTTTCGCACAAACTTCAATATTTTCCTTTTATTATTTTACGTATGATTTATAACGCTTGGAGAAGAAAGCTGGAAGAATTATGATGTCACGCCAATTATCTTGCCTCCTCTAAACCTCTTTTTATCGTGTTTATGAAATGTAATGCCTTAGACATTTTTTGGAATTGAAAAATTATAATATTGGTGCATTCATGTATTTATGATTTAAAAATTGCTTTCTTCCAAGTCTTTCTTTTTGGTTTCAATCAAAAAGTACTATTATTCACCTTGTTAACCCCAAAACTGTTTTAGCTCAGAAATCAATTAGACATTACGGTCCCGATGTCTGCAATAACCTACCTGATCAATTAAAGCATTGTACTTCACTGTTTTCCTTTAAAGCTCATTTAAAAAAGTATTTATTATTGAAATATGTTTCCACTTAGTAGTCTTTGATCAATGTACTTTTTCTCTTTTTTTCTGAAGTCTCAGTAAGCCCTGATCCATGCAAAGTGTTTTTGTTTTTGTTTTATTTTTTTTTCATTCCCTCCCGTTCCTTTCTTTGATAATGATATTGCATACATTCATTAAAGCGTATACCTTACCCCCAAAATAGGCATGCTACAGCATTTATTCTCTCTTGCACTGTCACCTGCACACACGACGCACTGTCACTCGCACACACCTACACTTTTATTGTCTACTATACCATGCAGCAGTCAATGGTGCTGCGTGCTGTATTTTTTTTCTTGTTTTAAAGCGCCAAGTCACTATTTTTCTTTTCTTTTTTTTTCTGTAGCAAAATGTGTTTTGTGTATTAAGATTAAGAGTTTTATGAGTACATATATAATTGGTGTTGTATTACATGGGTATCACATATTCAGATAGGGCCTCATCCACGTCAAGCTCTGCTTATGATGACGGTCCCCTGTATTGATTTCTCCTTTGTTTGTAGATACAGTATGCCTTAATATGTTGTTTTGATTCATGATTATGCCACTTCAGACTGAATATTGTTACGCAAATGATTTTTCTCTGTATTGATTTGTATGTATCTGTATCATTTTGTTTTCATTTGCAATTGTATTCGGAGAAAGAAAATGCAGAAATAAACCAAACAAACAAACAAACAAACAAACAATTTCAGAAATCCTCAAATCATCATTTACCTGTTACATGTTTTAATAAAACAAATGTTGGTTTATATGCTGTTCTGTACAGAGGACTACTAATTTGGAATAACTTGCCACAGGCAATTAACATCAGTTCATCTTTAAAAGTTTTTTTTAAAGAAAATTAAATCCTTATTGAAAAAAACCACAAAATAATCTACGCATTCGGGTATTACTCTATGTGTGTGTGTGTGTGTGTGTGTGTTTTCTAGTGTGTCTATTTTTTTTTCTCTTTCAATGTGTGTTTTTAGTTAATTTGGTTCTAGTTTATATTCACTATATATGACTTTTATTATAAATGCTTTTGCCATGGTGGCGGCTGCTCATAAAACTTCTTTTTTCTCGCTGTCTCCATATGTTGTTACATTTGTATTGTAAATTTGAATCTATACATTATAATACCATCTCTGAATGTTTTTATCTGTTTGAATGAAATGAAGACGAATTACAATGAATTGAATTGAATTGAATTATATTGAATTGATTTGAATTGATACTTAAGTGGGAAAAATGGTCAACTATCACGTGATTTTCACTCTCACAAAGACGTGTGGTATTTGGCACTATACTTAAGAATCTAACACGCAAACAAAGGAGGGTGTTACCGACATTATAGACAATGGCACATTCACCTATGATGAAGAAAATGGGTATCATTATAATGAAGCATCATTATCATACATCAATTATCGCTCGAACAAAGCATATCAAATTGATCACGTCCCCTTTACTGCGCGGGTAGTTTTCTGGGGCAGCAATGGAAATATAAAAATAGGATACAGTGATCCTAAAGCATAATGCGGGTTATCATTGCTTCACGTGTACACCGCTCGTTTACTCCTTCTTTCAGTAATGATACGATACGATAATGACAGAAAAAAAAAATCCTTAAAAACGACAACCAAAAAATTTTAATGGCCATTAGCATCATCTGTTGCTAGTCTGTTCGTAAGCCCCAACCTCCGGAAGGAGTGTAAATAATACATTTTGCTCACCCGGTTACCAATTATACAGAGTCATAAATTATACAAATCTCAATCAATTTGGACATTGTTTTGCCTCGTAATCCGTCCTTTGCAAGTGCATGGCTTGTGGCTCACTCAATTTCCATTCTCGTTAGTGTGTGTGTGTTTTTTTTTAATGCATCCACCGCGAAGTGTGTTGGAGTTTTCGGGTTGTCCGTCCGTCCGTCCGTCCAAAGTGGCCCTGTCACACTTTGTCGGATAAGGCAAACTCATGAGAAATGAATGTCGATTTTGGGCATCCGTGATATCCGTTGAAATGGGTTCAGTGTCCTTTTTATCCTTTCCATGGATGTTTATCTGCAGGTGATTTCCGTCAGAGCACCAATAATGAGTAGCGCGATCGATCTGACCCTTGTCCGACAGTTCTGCGTTTTCTCCTGTGTCTGTACTGTACTATGCCTTTTTTTCAACGCGTTTCCATCCGTTATGCCTCCCTGTAGAGTCCGTCGCTGCAAGAGATGGAACGGATGGAACGGCTACAAATTTTGTATGTACAGCACATCAAACACATTCCCACGGTTCTCTGACATTCGATGTACACATCTCATGCGTCATCCATTTTGTTCCTCGCGCAATTTGTCCTGTGGGCATGCGATTTATATTCGTTTCTCATACGTTCCACTGTCCTGTACACAATCGCCCCAGGTGCGTTGTTTGTTTGTTTGTTTGTTTGTTTTGTTCGGCCCGTAGACCGTGCATGTACTCTCCTCTAAAACGGAAACTTCACGCTTTGTCCACCGGATTGACGATTAAAATAACAGGCGAGCAAAATATCGCCCGTTTCTGGTACGACGGGGCTATACGGCAAAATGGGACAGGCACAGGGGCTTGAGCAATTTTGTGGACAGCGTAACTCAAATACCGTTGGAGTGATCGTAATGAAACTTGGCATGTATATGAAGAGTTTGTTTGCAAAAACCGATAAGTCCATATTTGTCAAATGGAGATATTTGCGATTAAAGGTCAAGAAAAATAAAGAGAATAATAAGAACATTTTTGCTTCTTTTGACCATAACTTCAAAAATATACCTTTATAATAGTAGTCACCAATATATCATTTTAAAGGTATTATTTTGTATTTTATGACAGAGACCGTACTTCAAAATCTTCAAAAATGGACTTATCGGTTTTTGCAAACAAACTCTTCATATGTATTAGTAGACGAAGTTGTGTCTATCAACTTTTGGGTGCACATGCTAAAGGTCAAAGGTCAAAATGTCAAGGTCAAATGCTCAAAATTTCATGAAACTTATTGTATACATGTACTACCAAATGAAGATTCTCCAGAGAGAGTTTCGGATCATGAGGTTGAAGGTCAGAGGTCAAGTGAAAATGTTAAATTATCACTTTTTTGTCCATATCTCGCAAATGTTTCGATGTATCTTCATGGAACATACTATTATTATGCATATCCACTGACTGGCAGTGATTATACAGGGGATTTAGAAGGGTCATGGGTAAAAGGTCAGGGGTCATATTTCTAGGTCATTTCTTCAAAATTTCACTATTTCCCCTCATATCTATGCAATACTTGCAGCATTTTTGTTGAAAATTTATATATATATATATATATATATATATATGGCCCAACTGAGGCTATCTGGGATTTTTTTTTTTTTTTTTGCAAAAAGGTCATAGGTCAAGCGAAAGTGGTAAATTTAACTTCTTCCTTCATATCTCGAAACTGACTGAAGATATCATCATGAAACGTATATAGTACAAATTTTTGCATGTTCTAACCTGACACAGTGAATTTCCTGGGTATTCTAGGGCCGTAGGTTCAAAGGTCAAAGACCAGGTTAAAATACTATTATTTTACTACATGTATATGATACTACATTTTCATTTTTCTTCTCCTTACCTTGAACATGACTCCATGCATAAACTTGTAATAGGGTCAAAAGTCAAGTAAAAATCACTAATATCCCCAAATGCCTGCACTCATAGACAATATAGCCATTCATCCAATTAAATCTACAGTTCAAGGAAAGTGAACATTCAACACACTTGTGACAAACCTGTCATTTGGATATTTTACCAATTATGTCAAACTGTCATCATACTTTGTCAAGACGTATATACTCTACGCCACCTATTACGAAAACCATGCATTATGGCGGAGGCATTCTAGTCGTCATAGTGGCATTTCTAGTTGAATGCGTTAATTTTTTTTTCTTTATGCCTCCGCCACGAAGTGTCGACGGAAACATTGTATTTCCGACTTGTCCGGCCGTCCGTAATCGATTATGTGGATAGCGTAACTTAGCCCATGGCCTATCTTACTTTGCCGGATAAGCCCGCCGTAAAAGAAACAGGCAATATTTTGCTCATCCGTTCAAATCCACCATTCAAATCGTAAATCCGGTGGACAAACTGTACAATTTCCGTTTTGGAGGAGCGACATGCATGATCTAGGGGCCGAACAAACGAACACACAACGCACTTGAGGCGATTGTGTACGGGATAGTGGAACGTGCGCAAACGTATCAGAAATGATTATGAACTCCTTGCCCAAAGAAAAACAAAAAATCACGAGGAACAGATTTGGGCGCATAGGACGTACAGCGAACGTCAGCAAACCGAGTGTATGCATTTGATATGCTGTACAATCATAGCATTCAATCCGTTCCATCTCTTGCAGCAACAGACACTACAGGCCTAGGCCTATATGGATACGCGTGGAAAAAGTGACAAAGTGCAATACAGATACAGGAGAAAACGTACAACTATCGGACAAGGGTCTGATCGCGCTTTCCGTTTTATGGCGAGAAAAAGTTTTTGTGCATCCACAAAGTTGGCAGCTTTGACTGAAATAAACGGAAAAAATAATCTACATCCAACGGCTAAAAAGGACATGAATTGGATTTTAACGGATAATAAAGTATACCAATGATCGACATTCGTTTCTCACGCGTTTGCCTTTATCCGATAAAGTGTAACAGGGGCAAAGGCATTAAAATGAAACTTGGCATACAGTAATATGTACATATAAATGAACGGAGTTGTGGCTGTCAGCTTATGGCTGCACATGCTCGAGGTCAAAGATCAAAGATCAGGATCAAATAATTCTTAATATTTCATTATTTCACCCATGTCTTTGCAATGCCTCGAGTTTTTGTTTTTGTTTTTTGCTTTAAACAAAGACTAATGTCTGTCACATTGTGAAGAGGTCATTACCCTGACAAGTTGAAATCATTTGGAATGGAAAACACTTCATTTGCAAAATTATATGATTAATAGGAGGTATGCGTAATTTCTTAATCTCTTGTAATACAAGAGAACAGGTTAGCAGTGATTACCATATTTTTCAAGCAAATTAATAAAAATAACAGTAAGAGAGAAGAATTTAATGCGAGAATGCTAGAGAATGCGATAAAAAGAGAAATGGTGAATCTGATGATGATGATGACTCTACAGGGTACATTTATTTAATCGGGATATTTTTGTATGTATGAATGTGTTTATCACTAGTGTGGAGCATAATTTAAATCTATATTACCCGCCCGCAAAACACCTGAAATACTGACAATGCTAGGCACACGTTTGGAAGCCTATGAAACACACCTTATTGTTATCGGGTAATTTCATGTATAAAGGCAAAGTTATTAAGTAGCACACACACACACACACACACACACACACACAAAATATACTATAAGAATAACTGATATTTGAAGGGTTTGTTTGCAAAAACCGATAAGTCCATTTTTGAAGATTTTGAAGTACGATCTCTGTCATTAAGTACAAAATAATACCTTTTAATTGATATATTGGTCACTACATATAAAGGTATATTTTTGAAGTTATGGTCAAAAGAAGCAAACATTTTCTTATTATTCTCTTTATTTTTCTTGACCTTTAATCGCAAATATCTCCATTTAGCAAATATGGACTTATCGGTTTTTGCAAACAAACTCTTCATTTATTAACCAGCGGACATGAGTTAATGAAGTCATAATTCCACTATCCCGGGCGCGGCTGAATGCATACATTTCAAGTCATGTATATTTAGCGTGGCCGCAGTTTTCTGATTAGTAATGCACTTGCTTTGAAGTACAGTTGTAAACAACATAATATATTACGCTCTACATTAATGGGTAAATGACACATTTGCTGTCATTTCAGAGCTTTACGAATCGACGAACTAGCTTTGCATCGGTACCACAGAGTCCCATATACGTTTAAGAGTCAATTTTAGTATCAAAGAAAGCATAATATTCCATTTCATCACTCTTATGTAATAAACACCACTGGGTGAACCTTTACGCTCAAAAAAGTCGTGAATCTTTAAGCGCGATTATCTCGTAACCACGTTTCGGCTAAAAAAAAAAAATAAATAACAAAACACACACACAAAAAAAAAAAATCATTCGCCCATTCGTTATGTGCTGCGACGATAATATGCGTCTATGCACAGGCAAGAATAATTTCAATTCCCTTTGCAGTGTGTGGCCCCGAGAATTGAAGGGTTGATGCTGGCTGCGGATCTGGTTGTGCCTTCGATTAGGGCTTTCATGGATGATCTCACAATCGTGTCTGGCAACGAGACCCAGGTCAAAGATGGCCTCCATAGGTTAGAGGAGTTGGTGGCCTGGACAAGGATGAAGTTCAAGGCCAAGAAGAGCCGCTCAGTATCAGTGCGGAAGGGGAAGGTGGTCGCAAGGGGATTTCAGATTGGGGGGAGAAGATATCCCTCAGGTCACTGAGCAGTGTGTAAAGAGCCTTGGGCGGTGGTATGAGGGCAAGTTGAATGACAGGCACCGAGGAGTTCAGATCTATGAGAAAGTGGTGGAGTGGTTGAAGAGGGTAGACAGGACAATCATCCCTGGGAATGCGAAGGTGTGGTACTGCCAACTTGGCTTGCTACCACGGATCATGTGGCAACTGCAGGTGTACGAGGTGGCAGTGTCCAGGGTTGATAGGATGCAGCAGAAAATGAACTCGTACTACCGGAAGTGGTTAGGCGTTCCAAGAATGCTTACAGATCTGGCATTCTTTTGCAGATCAGGCAGGTTGCAATTGCCTATGACGTCAGTGGTGGAGGAGTTTAAAGCTTGCAAGGTTAGGCTAGTGATGATGATGAGGGAGTCAAAGGACCAGGCAATAGCAGGAGTTAGGCCACCGATCCGCACAGGGAGGAAGTGGAGGGCGGAGGAGGCTGCGGACGAGGCAGTGGCAATGGCAAAGTGGAAGGAGATGCAGGGTGCGGTTCAGGTGGGTCGGAAAGGGCTCGGGTTTCATCAGGGTGTTAGATGGTACAGGAAGCAAGGCAGGAAGGGTAGGAGGGAGTTGGTGGTGGAGGCGGTTAAGGAGAAGGAGGAGGAGTATCGTTTTGCCAAGGCTGTACAGCAGGGAGTGCAGGGAGCATGGACTCGATGGGAAGGGGTGGAGCAGAGGAAGGTGTCATGGAATGACCTTTGGTCAATGTCCTCTGGAGCTGTGCGCTTCATGATCAGCTCCACCTTTGATGTTTTGCCATCTCCAGTATCTCTTCAGAGATGGGGCATTGTGGAGGATGGTGGATGCAGGGTTTGCAACAAGGCAAAGGGCTCACTAGAGCACATTTTGTCAGCATGTGGAGGTCTATTACAGGCCTATACATGGAGGCATAACCAGGTGTTGAAGGAGGTGGCGGAGGTGGCGAGGGTGGCAGTGGAGGCAAGGAAGAAGAATGGGCCTCCTAGGGTGAGGGGAATCCGGTTTGTGAAGGAGGGGGTGAGATGCAGTGGGAGAAGGAAGGGTCAGAGGGATGATGGTGGGGGGATCTTAGCAGCGGGGGATGATTGGGAGGTGCGGGTGGATGAGGGAAACCGTACAGTGCCAGAGGAGGTGGTAGTAACTGCCCTTCGGCCGGACATGGTGCTGGTGGCTAGGTCTATGCACAGGTTAGCAATGGTGGAGCTGACTGTGCCGTTGGAGACAAGGATGGATGAGGTAAGGGAAAGAAAGCTGAATAGGTATGCTGAGTTGAGGGAGGAGTGTGAGAAAAGGGGGTGGAGAGCGGAGGTGCATACTGTGGAGGTGGGGTGCAGGTAGCCTTTTGTCAAGGCCCTCTCGCTGTAATGGGCGAGCGAAGCGAGCCCAGCCGAGCGCGCCAGCGCGACGGCCTTTTGAGATCTGCTTCACACATTATTATTCATGACACGTGTACCCTTCTGAATACTCATTTTAATGGCTTCCGGTCAACCAATGGAATGGCGCGCTCCCCGCATCCTCAGCCTTGGTGGTCATGCCTGTTCGCATGCATCACTGACCACCCGAGGAGGTCTGCCACGGAACTCTACACACACTGTGTGTAGAATTCTGTGAGAGTGTGTAGAGTTCTGTGACGTCTGCGGCAGCGGCGTGCATTCGCTCTATTCAAATCGGGTTCGAGCAGACAGACACGCTGATTGGACCCTAGTCTAGCTTCTGGACTCTTTTTACTCGTAGGGGTGATTCAGTGTACGCGACAAGCCGTATGAGGGCGTGACACCCGAGGATTGCGATACGCCGAGAACTGCAATACCCGATTGGGCGCGCAGTCTCTCGATTATCGCAATCAGAAAATTTGCGCCCTCTCTTGGTCGCACCAAGGAAAAGGGGACGGAGCCCAGACTAATTGGACCCCGACTTTTGCTCCCGAAATCGGGGAGCAAAAGTCGGTAATTCAAAGGGCTAACAAAAGGATGCGAAGCAGATCTCAAAAGGCCCTCGCGCAACCCCACTCAGCTGGGCTCTCTTCACCATACAGCGAGAGGGCCTTGACAAAAGGCTAGGGTGCAGGGGATATGCTGGACGATCGGTAAGGAGGTGGGTCAGAGGGATGGGAATAGGTGGTAGGGACGGGGAAAGGTGGATCAGGAGAATTTGTGGGGCAGCAGAGACAGGATCTGCATGGATAGTAGGGAAGGCCTGGGGGGGGGGGGGGGGTGGTGGGAATAGGGCATGGGCGTAAATCCCGGGGGGATGGGGGGATATATGGCCCCCCCCCCCCCCCCCCCCCGCCTGAAATGGAGGAGGGGGGATGGCCTGTACAATCATCCCCCTGAATTTTGAGGAAAAAAATGGACGAAGCAGAAATGTGATTGTATCAATTTTGGCATATTGCAAGACGTTTGTACGCCGGCCTTCAGACAGGTAACAGAGCTGAACAGTAGTCTATCTTGTAGGAAAATGTATACATAATTTTCTCAAGCGCTCGCTCGCTTCGCTCGCTCGCGAAGAAAGTAACATCGACATACACTGTTACGGCTCAGACGTTGACAACGTCAAATAGTATAGGCCTATATGTAAACATGCTATGACGCGAGTAACTGGGGACCAT
Organism: Diadema setosum; assembly: GCA_033980235.1. Taxonomy (NCBI): domain Eukaryota; kingdom Metazoa; phylum Echinodermata; class Echinoidea; order Diadematoida; family Diadematidae; genus Diadema; species Diadema setosum. Next base: position 18,462,843 of record CM067071.1, read on the forward strand.
CTGCAAGATATGTACGAAAACAAACAAACAAACAAACAATAACAAAAACTATATCGCCATAATTGAACCCCCTCCATTTCCTGAATCATTCCTGAGAAACGACAATGACTGGTGACTCAGTCAGGATACATCTATGAGCATACCCAGGGAAGATCAGGGGCGTCGAATCTATCTGGGGGGGGGGGGGGGGGGCAAAGGGGCATTTGCCCCGCCCCTACGGAAGTGTTTAGGCAGACAAATCATTTATCCCCCAAGCAATTCCCGAGATGAGGACAAATCTCGAACTTTCTTAATGGAAAATTGTCCAAATATCAAAATTTTGAAGCTCGCTCGCTTCGCTCGCTCGCTTTTAATCGTTATGCCATTCTCCTGATGTTGCTGCTATTATAGTAATTGCCATTAGTTTTCGCCCGGTGCGCCTCCTTAATTTCTAAAGCGAAAAAATACAGCCACAAACGACAGTTTTGGGGACTGTAAAATGTCAAAATTTTCAAGCTCACTCGCTTCGCTCGCTCGCATTTAATCATTATGCCATTCTCCTGATGTTGCAGCTAGTAATTGCCAGCAGTTTTCGTCCGATGCGGCCCCCTTAATTTCCAAAGCGAAAAATATAGCTACGGCAGTTTGGGGCCTGTAAAATGTCAAAATTTTGAAGCTCGCTCGCTTCGCTCGCTCGCGTTTAATCACCTCCTGATGTTGCTGCTAGTAATTGCCAGTAGTTTTCGCCCGGTGCGCCTCCTTAATTTCCAGAGCGAAAAAAATACAGCCACAAACGACAGTTTTGGGGACTGTAAAATGTCAAAATTTTCAAGCTCACACGCTTCGCTCGCTCGCATTTAATCGTTATGCCATTCTCCTGATGTTACTGCCAGTAATTGCCGGCAGTTGCGCCAGGTGTGTCCCCCCACCCCCCTTGATTTCCAAAGCGAAAAATACAGCCACAACCGACAGTTCGGGGACTGCAAAATGTTAAAATTTTCAAACTCGCTCGCTCGCATTTAATCGCTTTGCCATTCTGCTGATGCTGCTGCCAGTGAATGGCAGCAGTTGCGCCCGGTGCGCCCCGGCCCCTTAATTTCCAAAGCGAAAAATATAGCTACAAACGGCAGTTTTTGGACTGTAAAATGTCAAAATTTTGAAGCTCGCTCGCTCGCTTCGCTCGCTCGCATTTAATCATTATGCCATTCTCCTGATGTTGCAGCTAGTAATTGCCAGCAGTTTTCGCCTGATGCGCCCCCTTAATTTCCAAAGCGAAAAATATAGCTACAAACGGCAGTTTGGGGACTGTAAAATGTCAAAATTTTGAAGCTCGCTCGCTTCGCTCGCTCGCATTTAATCGTTATGCCATTCTCCTGATGTTGCTGCTAGTAATTGCCAGTAGTTTTCGCCCGGTGCGCCTCCTTAATTTCCAAAGCGAGGAAATACAGCCACAAACGACAGTTTTGAGGACTGTAAAATTTCAAAATTTTCAAGCTTACTCGCTCGCTCGCTCGCATTTAATCGTTATGCCGTTCTCCTGATGTTACTGCCAGTAATTGCCGGCAGTTGCGCCCGGTGTGTCCCCCCCCCCCCCCCACCCTTGATTTCCAAAGCGAAAAAATACAGACACAAACGACAGTTTGGGGACTGTAAAATGTCAAAATTTTCAAACTCGCTCGCTTTCATTTAATCGTTATGCCATTCTCCTGATGTTGCATGCTGCCAGTAATTCCCAGCAGTTGTGCCCGGTGCGCCCCCCCCCCCCTTAATTTCTAAAGCGAAAAATATAGCTACAAACGACAGTTTTGGGACTGTAAAAAGTCAACATTATCAAGCTCACTCGCTTCGCTCGCTCGTATTCAATCGTTATGCCATTCCCCTGATGTTGCTGCCAGAAACTGCCAGTAGTTCACTGTTGCGCCCGGTGCGCCCCACTTAATTTCCAAAACGGAAAAAATACAGCCAAAACCGGCAGTTTTGGGACTGTAAAATGTCAAAATTTTCAAGCTCGCTCGCTTCACTCGGTCGCATTTAATTGTTATGCCATTCTCCTGATGTTGCTGCCAGTAATTGCCAGCAGTTGCACCCGGTGCGCCCCCCTTAATTTCCAAAGCAAAAAAATACAGCCACAACGGCAGTTTTTGGACTGTAAAATGTCAAAATTTTCAAGCTCGCTCGCTCGCATTTAATCGCTATACCATTCTCCTGATGTTGCTGCCAGTGATTGACAACAGTTGCGCCCGGTGCGGTCCCCCTTGATTTCCAAAGCGAAGAAGTATAGCTAAAAACGGCAGCTTTTAGCATGTAAAAGCATTATGTCAAAATTTTCAAGCTCGCTCGCTCCGCTCGCTCGCATTTAATCGCTATGCCATTCTCCTGATGTTGCTGCCAGTGATTGACAGCAGTTGCGCACGGTGTGCCCCCCCCCTTAATTTCCAAAGCGAAGAATATAGCTACAAACGGCAGTTTTTGGACTATAAAATGTCAAAATTTCAATGTAAAAAGATTTCACCGTGGGAGGAAGAAACCCCCCTACCTTACCCTCCTCCCCCCCCCCTCGCTTGCTTCGCTCCCTCACGATCTCATAACCGCTCCCCCAAGATCAAATCCTGTCTACGCCGGTGATAGGCCCCACTATTTAGTAGGCCTTCGCAGTGATGTCGCACAGGCGGAGCAAGAGCTGAAATACCACGATTTAGTCATTCAATAATATATTGTGAATATTTCATTTTCTATTGGTTTTTTTTAAAGAAAAAACAAACAAAAATTTCACCAAAAGTGTGCACCAGGTCGCTGAATTTCAGGTCTGAAAATGCAAAATCTTCCTCGTGTGGGAGAGGGACACCCCCCCCCCAATACACACCCTCCCCCCGTTAACCCGGTCGCTCCGCTCTCTCTCACAGATATTTCAAAAAGAGAAAATGTCTTCATACTTTTAAGGTCTGATTTTCCGCCGCAAGTCATCTGACAAGCAAAAAAAAAAGCAACAACAAGAACAAAAAGTCTTCATATTTTTGCTGCCACTTTCCTCTCACTTTATATTTCATGCAAAAGAGTGGGACATCCGATCCCTGTAAAGTGTGCGTGTGTATATGGGGGGGGGGGGGGGGGCACCAAGCTTCTCCCCCCCCCCCCCCCCCCAAGGCTGCGCCGGTCCGGTTATGGGCTTGTAAGCGTGGTCATGGTGACCATCCCCACCCCCCCCCTCCACTCCTCAGTACGGATTTACGCCGTTGGAATAGGGGGTGTAGAGAGAGTGTTTCTGGAGTGAGGAGAGGTGATGATGCCAAGCGTTTTCATTTTTTTTGGTCTTGTTTTGTGATGTTTTCCTTTGTTTTGTTTTGGTTTGGTTTGTTCTTCTTTGAAATGCCATGGGGGTGCTGTCAAGGGGATCCTAACGCAGCACCGGCCAGCCAGGGGGAGATGTACAGCACTTAAATGGCCGAAACACTGGTGATCCCTGGTGTGCTGCTGACGACCTATGGCATTTGCGGAGTTAACATCTTTCCGTTTATTATCTTGATTTTTCTCCTTTAATTCACAATTCCCCATCGAATACAACATACACGTTGAGACATCAAGTTCGGTCTGTATGGAAAGAAAACATTGTTCTTGATGCCTTTAGAAAGGGAGAGTTTTATTGCTAAATTAGCTTAGCGCCATTTTTAAACATTTAAAAGTAAGCTCATCATCATATACAGTTAAACCTTTCCAGTCATACCTTATACGTGTAACATTACAAGGAAAATTGTGGAAATTACGATTAAAAATCATGTATTTTTTTTAATCAGCTTTTATCACAAATCATTTTGTCAAATCATCAGGTATGGAGTTAGCTCGTTTTGCGATAAAACTCTTAAAATAACCATTTAATAGAGAAATGCTCCTGTTAATACAGATTGTGCTTCTTCACCTTGTGACAATGGAGGTACCTGTACGGAGACATACACGGGATACAAGTGTTACTGCAGCGAAGAATTCTTCGGCCCAAACTGTTGTAAGAACAATTTTATATCCCCCACCTCTCTCTCTCTCTCTCTCTTATTGTGAGTCTGATTTTTTTTATACTATTTCCTTAAATGGTGTGAAAGACCAAAATCGTAATGGCTAGACACGTTTGAGTTGGAACATGTTTTTTTTGTATAAAAAAAAAACAGTACACCAAAATGTGTTTTTAAGAAATTGTTCGAATCATAAACAACGCAACACGCCATATATATATAAAAACCAGCCAACACACACACACACACACACACACACACACACACACAGAATTATAGAAATATAAACTTCATTTTACTATAAACAGGAATATTTGATAAATATCTAACAACATTTTTGTAACTTCAGTTAGTATTTTGTTTCATCAAATCAAGGTGTTCATTGCATTGACTGAAGGTCCAATAACTATCATTAAACTCTCTTTTACTGTTTCAATGTATTCTGATAAACGGACTTTATTTTTTTTTCCCTTGAATTCTCCCGTACGTAGTTAGTTTGAAAATGGGATATTTGGCAAATATTTCCTTTCAGATTCTGAGAATTATAATTGTCTTGAAAGCTTGTATTAAACGTTCAGTACGGACGTTGGACTTAATAGTTCCAAGACGTAGCAAGCGATTATCCAATCACAAGCTTCTGAATGTACTCAATTACAAATTATGATAAACTACATTGTACCAGTACACAATTAGGCAGTTTTTATTCATTATTCTGAAGAATTATATTAACAAATGAAGAGTTTGTTTGCAAAAACCGATAAGTCCATTTTTTTTAATTTTGAAGTAAGATCTCTGTCATAAAGTACAAAATAATACCTTTAAAATGATATATTGGTCATTACATATAAAGGTACATTTTTGAAGTTATGATCTGAAGAAGCAAAAAATTTCTTATTATTCCCTTTATTTTTCTTGACCTTTAATCGCAAATATCTCCATTTGGCAAATATGGACTTATCGGTTTTTGCAAACAAACTCTTCAAATATGTACAGTATATGCAGCTACGTGTCAATACAATCTTTTGTCGGTTGAGGGGTCAGTTTTCCGAAAATTTAGTAAAGTATGTAAATACAGTGTGTTTTTAAAAAAAAATTCAAAATTCAGGCAGTATTCTTCCAAAGCACAAGAGCTTCAAAAAGCATGGAAAGCATTCAAAGAAGATGCATTTATTTTGTTTTCATTTATGTAAAAATCACAATGTTTCAGATCACACTCATTGATATTAGAATTGCTCCTGAATAAAACAATCCAAAAAATGCATTTTTCAAACTTCCGAATCTTGCACAAGACACTGAAACGAAGTTCCTGCTGTCACCAGAGGGATCTTTTCAATATTAAAAATGAAATCCATGTGTGATATTTTATTCATCATTTGAATTTTTCGTTTAAATTTGTAAACTCTTATGATTTTTTTTTTCATCTGGTGTCTCGCATAACTGACAAGTTAATGATGCCACCGGAAGGGAGCTTTTCAGTCAAATCTTTTTGTACAACATTGGGATAATTAGGCATGGGGATATTCAAGAGGACACCCAAAACACAAACCTGCAGTAGTGCAGGAGGGAGCACGTCACGAGACCGACACCAACGAGTCATGCAGCCCGTGAGTTATACAGCTCACGAGTCATGCAGCCCATGAGTTCGACACTAAGCTAACAAGGCCCACGAGACCGACACATGATGCCCCGTGTTGAATCTGTCGAACTCATGGGCTTTATTTGCGTAGTGTCGAACTCATGGGCTGTATGATTCAAGGACCTGTTTTCAATGTCGAACTCGTGGGCTGTATGACTCGTGGGTGTCGGTCAAGTGGTATTACCCCGTGCAGGCTGGCCTGATTATTTCAGTACTTTCATTGCCAGATCTCATCCATTTCAGCGTGACATTCAATGTTCCTTCATGATAACACTTGAACATGGAAAAATGTTCAGCTTGTCATTGATGTTTTAAAACTTTATGTGTTCAGTCATTCATGACATTTTGTCAACACAATATGGGTACCAATGGAAAGAAGAAGAGCTGTCCTTTCTTCAAAATCAGCATTTAGCTCTCCGTAGCAGTCGGTTATGAAATAGTAGCCTTCTTAATTTGGAATACCTTTTCCTTTTATTTATTTTCATAGGCGCTGTAGGCCAGATTGTACAAATCATGATTATACACTTCTTTGGTTTTATGGTATTTGCGAATCTACATCCTGTCATGAAATTTAGTAGACACGTTTTCTTTCCTGCTTTGAAGCATGCAGCGTAATCCACACACCAGACAGCGGTACCAATGTCTTCTATAACTTTCATGGACTGAACCTGAGAACAGACATGACGTCACTGGATTTTGAGGTCAGCACAGACAAGGCTGCTCGCATCGCCTTAACAATGGGGCCTTCGCAGACGACTAATCCCACGTATTTAATTGGTGAGTCTCCTACCTTGCCAAAAACGATAAAGTTAAAAGTTGTAATAAAACATACTCATTAAAGTTTCGTCCGTTACATATCTACCTAGTAAGTTTTTACACACACAAACACACACACACACACACGCACACACACACACACACACACACACAATTGAAGGTGTGTATGGCATATGTAATTCTTCCATTTCATTATCACAAAAGCAAACAGTGACATTGTGATAAGGGGATAATAGTTACTTGGTACATTTCATGTTGATCCAGGGACGGTAGGTAAGCACAATTCGTTCTTCTTTTTCTTTTGAAATTTGTTATTGTTTGAATTTGCGTTTTTGTCAGTGATCTTTGCTTTCAGTGAATCACAACATTGTACCAACCAAAAGGTCAAAAAGGTCAACCAAAGGTTGACTGAAATACACAAAAGTTTAACAAATCGGTTACAGCTCGTTATTCCGAAGGTTCGTTATTCCGAAGGCTCTTTATTCCTAAGATTCGTTATTCCGAAGGTTCATTGTTCCAAATTTCATTTTCTGATTAACCAATCTTCGGAGTAACGAACCTTCGGAATAACGCCACAAATTTTCGGATTAACGAACCCTTTTTCATTTTCGGATTAACGAACCTCTAGGTATAGGGAATTTGCGTGTTTCGGATTAACGACCCTTCGGAATAACGAACCTTCGGAATAGCGAACCTTCGGAATAACGAACAGCACTCGAGAAATCAAGCAATAATCATAAAAGTACAGTCTATTTTTTTTTAAATCGACAATGTCCTTACACATCATAATTATGCCTATGTACAACCTTCCTGAACACGTCAATTTTACTTAAAGAGAGAGGATTGCAGGTTATGAGTAGGAAAACCTCCGTGGTAATTCCATGGTTATGTGCAGGTGAACTGACATGATCCAGGAAGATCTACCTTAAAGGGGCATTCCAGACGATTTCCATAATTTCATATCGTGTATAGTACATAAATCGACAGCTCTAATTGTAGATTTGTGGAATTCATTGTGATCCGCAAGCAGAGAAATACTCTGAAAACCTCAGAGAAGTATTCCAGATGATTTCCACAATTTAAAATCTTGTAGTACATAAATGGACAGCTCTATGTATAGATTAATTTGTAGAAGTTATAGTGGTCTTCGAGCAGAGAAGCCATTACTCTGAAAAACCTTAAAAGTGCATTTCATATATATATATATATATATATATATATATATATATATATATATATATAATTTAATACTTTACACATACAGTATACAGTACATTAACATATACCATGGTGGAAACTCCCTTTGTGCCACATTCTGAGACACTAACGGTTTCAGGCTTTGAGAAAACATTCTGTTTTTCAAGTCTATTTAACTTCTTTAGATTTCTGTTGAGCTGGGGCAAATAGTGAGTAAAGTTGTAGAGAAAATGCCAAGCTTTGCTTTGATGTATTATTGTATGACAAATCTATGATTGTTTCTTTCACATGACCAGTAGTTACATTACAGCAAAGACATGACTTTTGCACGCAAAACAATGACAGAAAATTAGAAATTACTCTCAAATCCAGTAGAGAACACCTGTTGATAGCTAATTACCACATAAAATGCAGGCTATAAGTAATGTGAGAGGAACGGAAGCGTGAGAAAAGCTTTCATTGTACCGCGGCATTTGGCGATTTTGAATATCGATCGGATTAGGCGGATTAGTGCGTTTGAGCAGAATATGCGAAGTTGGCACGCAGTCGACTGAGTCGGACGTGGGAACGTGGCACATAAAGATTATATATATATATTATGTATATACATTATATATATGCGTAGGCCCGATATATATTGTAGGAGTATAATGTAAACCGTCAGATCAGAGCGTTTTGCCGTTTTATCTAATGCAACTTTGATGAATTTTGGTGGAAAATGTATAATTCGAGATTCAGACATTAATTCCAATTGTCATTGGACAATACCAACACTGTATGAATTGATAATGAAGCAGTTTTTATACAACAATGTACAACATGGATTTACTGCATTGCCGTGTCTTTTTTTTTTTTTTTTTTGAGGTTGAGATGAGATAAGCTGAAAAGAAAACATAGGCAGCTGGTAGTGAAATCGAGATTTTGACGATTAATTCAATATTGAAGACATGTGGAAAAGTCTGTAAAGTATGATAGTGAATAATTCTGTTGTATACAAGATAGAGAAACATTGATTTGATTTAACCATTCGAATGATTTGTGAATCTTTCATATTGTTGACGTGGATGATCCTTGAAAATGATCTACGTGTGTTTTTTAAAAGATAATTGCCCATAGATGTATTTAATACATACATCCATTTTATTTGTTTTTCCAACAGTAATCGGCGGATATGATAACACAGATATCTCGATAAGCCGACTTGGGTTTTTGAAGAAACGGAAGCTCCTATCTGACAGCGGTAACGGTCTTTCAGGTCTTACAGTGTACGATCGCTACTGGCTGAAGTTTGCCTCGGGGAACTTCTCTCTAGGACGCTATGGCAGCGAGGCGCCATTCTTTAATTGGTTGGATCCAAACCCGTTAGAGTTCAGCTCCATCGGGCTTATGACGTGGCTTGGGTCGACTGGTCGATGGAAGTTTCACTCATTCTGTTAGTGTTAATTTATGATCGTTCAGGAAGCAAAAGGCCATGTGTGTAAGGCAACAGAGGCATAGATCACAACTACACCCTGGATGCACGATTTCTCAATATGAAAAATAAAATTTCATTTGTAAATATTAACGATTATAGAGCCTTGGAACGCAAGGCCAAGTAAATTGTTAACGTGACACTTGATGAATACGGTATGTCTTTGCGGGCAGCTTTTACGTAGGTTTATTGTGTACTCGGTATTACCGCAGCGTTTTCTTCGTAAACACTACTGCTGCGTGTTTTTGTCGCCCTTGAATGAAATCGTGTTTATGGTTAGCGCAAATTTCTGTTAATGAATGAATAAATGATAATTATTATACTAGTGTGACCGTAAGTGACTATTAGAGTGTGCGCTTCTCTTTTTTAAGGTCACTATGTACAGTTTGCTACTGTCCAAGTGTCATTTTATACTATATCAAAATTCATGCCCTTGGTTTCTCTTTGGCAAACGTATTCAGAGGGATACACTGACGCACGCGTGGTGGATGTATTATAATGTTCTCTTTGAGGCGATTAAAAAATAGCGGTATAGGGGTTATTGGTAATTACGTAAACAGATAACACAACAGATATTAGAATGACTGTGAAAAATCACGTCGGTTGATATGATTGTATTTTTAGCTCACCTGAGCCGAAGGCTCAAGTGAGCTTTTGCGATCGCTCTACGTCCGGCGTCCGCCGTGCGTCGTGCGTCGTGCGTCGTCCGTCGTGCGTAAACTTTTTACATTTTCATCTTCTTCTTGAGAACACCATGACCGATTTTCACTAAACTTGGTAGGTAGCATCCCTAGGGGGATAGGATCTCAATTTGTTCAAATTGGCACCGTGCCCCACCTGGGGGGCCCCAGAGGGTCCCAAACCCCCCAAAATTAAGAAATCTTAAAAAATCTTCTTCTCTAGAACCAGAAGTGATAGAGCTAAGTTAGTACTATGAGTTAGTACATTGATGACTGTAGTTTCAAGTTTGTTCATGGCGAAATCAGGGGTGCCCCCCTTAAAACCCAGGGGAGGGGTCCTAATGGGGCCCAAGTTGTACATTTTAATCTTTTTCTTGAAAATGCCATTATGAATTTTTACCAAACTTGGCAGGTAGCATCCCTAGGGGTATAGAATCTCATTCCCATGAAATGGGCACCATGCCCTGCCTGGGGGCCCAAGGGGGCCTAAATTTGGGTGTAAATTGTAACTTTTCATCTTTTTCTTGAAAACCCCTTTATGAATTTTCACAAAACTTGGCAGGTAGCATCTCTAGATGGATAGAATCTCAATTTTATCAAATAGGCACCATTCCCTACCTGGCGGGGGGGGGGGGGGGAACCCACAGAAATCTTTAAAGATTTTTTTTTTCTGGAACCAGAAGGCTAAGTTGATACAATGAGTCAGGATGATGACTGTTGTTTCAAGTTTGTTCATGGCAGAATCAGGGGTGCCCCTCTCCCCCCCCCCCCCCCCCTTGGGACCCAAGGGAGTGGGGTGGAATGGTCCAAATATGGTGTAAATTGTACATGTTCATAATCGTTGAAAAACCCCTTGATGAATATTCACCAAACTTGACAGGTTGCATGCCAGGGAGATAAGATCTGAAGTTGTTCAACAGGGCACCATGCTCTCCTTTGGGGACCCGAAGCGGCCTAATCCCCCCCCCCCCCCCCCACCATTAAGGAATATTTACAATTGAAGAGTTTGTTTGCAAAAACCGATAAGTCCATTTTTGAAGATTTTGAAGTACGGTCTCTGTCATAAAGTACAACATAATACCTTTTAAATGAGATATTGGTCACTACATATAAAGGTATATTTTTGAAGTTATGGTCAAAAGAAGCAGAAATTTTCTTATTATTCTCTTTATTTTTCTTGACCTTTAATCGCAAATATCTCCACTTGACAAATATGGACTTATCGGTTTTTGCAAACAAACTCTTCAATTCTTCTCCAGAACCAGACTTGAGAAAAGCAAAGTTACTTTGTGTTTCTACATTGATGACTGTAGTTCCAAGTTGTTCATTGCAGTGCCCCTCCCCCCCCCCCCCAAAAAAAAAAAAAAATAAATAAATAGATAAATAAATAAAATTAAAAAAAATCGGGAGGGGGGAGGCAAATGCATCTCCGAAATTAAAGATATTCATAAATATTTTTCTCTGGAATCAAAAGTGATAGGGCTTTAAGTCTTCTTTTTTTTTTTCAAAACTGCATAGTCCAACATTCTATAAAGTAGAGTATACATGTACCTTGCAGGTATTGTTTACCAGTGTGATGGAATATGCAAATGGGCACCATGCCCCCAGCTCTCAAAGCTACCCCAGCCCAAGTTTCCAATGTTCTCAGGTAAGAGTCTGCCAGAATGCATGGAAGGTGAACTTGTGATACTCAGGTGAGCGCGAGACCCCCGGGTCTCTTGTCATTATGATTATTTTCTTACATTTCTATATATTTGTTTTAACTTATACTATTACCCATCATAAAAGGGATCGTATAGTTTTGGTTGAGACCTATAATCTCAGGTTTCTAAAATGTTTCGGTGAGAAAATGAGAAACCTCTTATAGAATATGAAAGAGCATGTAATTCTATGAGCAATTCAACGTCTATTTGATGAAAATTGGTTTTGAAATGGCTGAGATATCAAATAAGAGCGATCTAATAAAGTGTGGGACCCACACTTTATTAAAATCGCTTTGTTTTACTTTGTTTTTGGATGTTTCAGTCATTCCAAACCCGATTTTCATCAAATAAACTTTGAATTCCTGTTTAAATGGTATGCTCTGTACTATATCATAAGTGTTTTCTTTTCGCAAAAAGTTAAAAGCCCAATTTTCATCTCCAACAATACTTTACCATCCCTTTAAAAGAAACCCCATTTTGTGTCTTTGCTTTCTTTGAGTTTTTTCTTTACATTCTAATTCTGAAATAATGTATTTTTTCTGGTATTTTCTCAAAGTTTTTCGAAGCTTCAGTTTGGTTATTGGATTCAAAACTGATTTTTACTTTGGAACAACACTTCAAACAATAGCAAATTCATTTTTAGAATTGCTATAAATAATTTGTTGGCGGTTTGATAAATTACACAGTTCCATTTGATTCACTGCTTAGGGTGCGGGTGCTGTTCGTTATTCCGAAGGTTCGCCATTCCGAAGGTTCGTTTTTCCGAAGGGTCGTTAATCCGAAACACACAAATTCCCTAAACCTAGAGGTTCGTTAATCCAAAAATGAAAAAGTTTTTGTTAATCCGAATATTTGTGGCGTTATTCCGAACGAACCTTCGGAATAACGAGCTGTAGCCGGATATGCAGTAGGATTCAGACAGAAGTGGTATTATCTCTCTTCCACCTCCCTGGTATTATCATGATTGCATGATGATTTCGGCCAAAAAAAAAAAGTCTTTCAAATCCTTTTTTTTTTCTCCTGTTTTTTTCTCGGTCAGAAGAAGTCAGAATGGCTTAAAATCAAAACCACATACAGGGTAGCGGTTTCTTTTTGGGTCACCGATGTGACTTACAGTAAGACTGTTGTATTGTGGTTATTTCCTGGGTCAATGGTTAATCAATGTAATTATCGTCATAGTCATTCATATTGCAGTAAACTTTTTGTTTTATATTTCTGACTTATGTAAATACCTTTCTGGCTGTTTTAAAACTCACGTGATTTATTTTCCATTCTTTCTTAAACCTGTATATTCATAGTCCATAAATTCATCTGCTTTTATCACATCAATCCTTACAGATATTGACATCCTTGCTTGTATAATAATTTGCTTTTTTAATCATCAATGATTGAATCAATATTAGTATTTGTTACATTTATAGTCCTATTACGATAACCACACTCGGTTGTTACATTCCTGGTGTTTACATGAATCCTCCTCATCTGATGACTGTTTCATTTGTGATGAAGAGGTTTCATTATTTCCCCCTTTACGACGATTTAAAGCATGTTGGTAGGAATATACAAATAATGTTTAGGACCATGGTGAAGCATCAATAAATCCACCTCAACTCTTTAACACCTGAAGAGCCTGTATAGACTGACATTACGAGGTTCCCGGAAAGGTACAGCAATATTGCTCTCATTTTGACAACTTTCTGAATTAATAATATACAATACCTCACTGCATGCTTATTTTTGGTATATTATAATCTGTGTTTATTTGAAAGCCTATTAAGTCTTTACCAAGAGAATGGTGTGCCACAAAAGTCATTCTGGCATGCTTTTGTTGACCTTTGACCTCTTTCAAATTACACAATTATATATCCTATATATTAAAAGAAATGGTTTAACATAAAACCACGATGATATTCAGCATGTTGGTAGAAATAGAAAAATCATTCAAATTTATGAAATTTATGTCAATCAGTTGCATAGAAAAATCATATTTAGGATCATGGTGAGGCATCAATGAATCCACATTAACGGAAAGGTAGACCTCTGCGCTCGACTAATATAGCATTGAACAATGGTGTGAAAGATATATATAGCACCATCTTTGGAATCATTTTTAAACATGGAAAAGCTGTGAAGTTTCGTGTGTGGAAGTCAATGTGTAATCTTCAAGGGAATGGATTTGTTCTATTAAGGGGATCGTTAGCAGTCACTGTTTTGCAGAACAGTACTGTTGATTACATTATGCCTTTTAGGGTGGATAATTTCAACATCCATTATCGTTACTTTGAAATAACAGTGTAGGTCAGTGTAGATAAGGTGAGAAAATTGCCAACCTAGTGCAAAGAAGTCTGCTGTATAATAATGTATCATAGTTAAATATTTTCAATATCTACCATCACGACGACCGTTACCCAAAGAGCGCAATATGTTGTTTCTATACGCTTTGGCTTTTTTAAGCCAACCTTTACCATTTGTTTACCTCCTTTTCCACCAGCAACATGACCATTTGACCCCTATCAAAGCATTTACTCTAAAAGAGTAATCACTATTCATGTTCTGTCGAGCGTTGAATTATTTGAAAGATGCAATTCCACAACTAAGTACAGGTAAAACTCAATGAACGAGAGGATCTGGAATGGACACATCAGTTTTATTGTTTTTGTTGTTTTTCAAAGAAATGTTTCACTGCATCATACACCCCCAAGACCCCAGGTATGTATTTTTAGTTAAGGGCATGTTTTTAAAGAGCGAGCTCTAAGCTTTGAAATGATATGTATAATTACCCAATACTAACGGACTTTCGTAACCTATCGAAATAATAGAAAGAATATTCTCACTCTGGAAGGTGTTTACTTAGAAAAGAGGCTTTTATATTTATGGTCTATTCAGGTGCTTAAAATCTCACCACGCTTCGTTCTAATAGCAAAGAATAGGGCGAAAAGCAGGATGTAAAAGTCTGTAGCAACCAGAATAGAGTGATTATCAGATTAACCTGAAACTTGGTGCACTCTTTTAGGACGGTCTATTCATGACTAGTATAGGCTCTACAAACTTTCTCATAGCATCAGCCTTTCAAAAGTAATAATAGATTAAAGTGAAAAATGTATGAAAGGTTGAAATTAAAAGTGGTCTCAAAGACATACCACGGTATTGCTTTAAAATGAAAGTTCAAGAAAACCTTTAAACGACACATTTTCCAGTCGTTTTACGATCCCAAGTTGTAAAAATGGGTCTAGGAACACTACCCCCTGGAAAACCACCCTCCGGATAACTACCACAAGGATAATTACCACCAGGACAATTCCCCCCTAGGGCAACTGCCCGCCGGACAACTACCCCCCCCCCCAGGGCAATGACCCTCTTGGGGCAATCATCTCCCTGGGCGATTCCCCCCTTAGGACAACTGCCCCACGGATAACTACCCCCAGGATGACTACCCCTGGAAAACTACCCCAAGGATAACTGTCCCTGGATAACTACGCCCCGAATAACTACCCCCTGGGTAACTAACCCCCGGATAACTACCCCCTGGATAACTACCTGCGGGATAACTACCCTCTGGATAACTGCCCCCGGACATCTACCCCCTCCCATAACTACCCCCCAATAACTAACTCCCGGATAACTACCCCCCCCCAGCCCCCCCCCCCCCGAAAAAAATCGGATAACTGCAATCGGGATAACTACTTCCGGCATTAGTACCCCTCACGTAACTATTACTACCTGATAATTATTACCCTGCGGAATTACCACTGCGATCTTCACCTTTCCCAGTACCATTACCCTCCAGGCCAATCCAAGGGCTAGCCCCGAACAACTTACCTCCAGGATTATTCCCAGTAGGTTTACCACTAGATTATAGCTACCACAGAATATTATTTCCATTGAAAATTGCCCCTTTCTAAAATTAGGCCCCAAACAATCACCTCTCCACCAATTAATTTACCACAAGAAAATTATCCTTCCCATTGTCATTTTCTAACATCGTTTGTTATTTCAGTCGAAAAACTCATATTCTGTGTATTAAGTATCAGCAACATTTAATTTGAAAACCAGAACCACCAAAACTCTATGGACAATTTGCTGTAATCGCACTCTAGGACACATCAGGGCACCGTTGCATGTGAGTTGTCAGCTCTGACAAGTTGTTAATCTCTGACAATTTCAGTAATATTCTGCTTTCTGATTTGTTGAGAAGCGCTAGTCACCTTGTTACCATGGACCTTCAAGGAATCGTTACTGGTAAATATTGTCAGAAACTGACAACTTTCAAAATTTTCTAATTCACATTTAGATTCAAATTTATTTCAGTTTTTCGACAATAAGAATAACGTAATATAGGCTACATTTCACTTTCTGTAGTGATAGAAATCTTATAGACAAATCAATGTGAATTTAACAGAATAAACTATGCTTGTAAACCTGCAGTAAAGATACATTGTAATGCCTGAATAAACTTGTCAGGGCTGAAAACTTTGGTGAAGCGTTGCCTAAATGCTTTCAGAAGCTATGGCTTTGGTGAGGGAATGATTTTCAGTAAAATCAACTCCCATTGAAAATTGCCCCTTTCTAAAATTAGGCCCCAAACAATCACCTCTCCACCAATTAATTTACCACAAGAAAATTATCCTTCCCATTGTCATTTTCTAACATCGTTTGTTATTTCAGTCGAAAAACTCATATTCTGTGTATTAAGTATCAACAACATTTAATTTGAAAACCAGAACCACCAAAACTCTATGGACAATTTGCTGTAATCGCACTCTAGGACACATCAGGGCACCGTTGCATGTGAGTTGTCAGCTCTGACAAGTTGTTAATCTCTGACAATTTCAGTAATATTCTGCTTTCTGATTTGTTGAGAAGCGCTAGTCACCTTGTTACCATGGACCTTCAAGGAATCGTTACTGGTAAATATTGTCAGAAACTGACAACTTTCAAAATTTTCTAATTCACATTTAGATTCAAATTTATTTCAGTTTTTCGACAATAAGAATAACGTAATATAGGCTACATCTCACTTTCTGTAGTGATAGAAATCTTATAGACAAATCAATGTGAATTTAACAGAGTAAACTATGCTTGTAAACCTGCAGTAAAGATACATTGTAATGCCTGAATAAACTTGTCAGGGCTGAAAACTTTGGTGAAGCGTTGCCTAAATCCTTTCAGAAGCTATGGCTTTGGTGAGGGAATGATTTTCAGTAAAATCAACTCCCATTTTCTTATCTGTATAGTCTTATGTTTTATACCCTTAACTGCTAAAACGAAAAAAGAGTGAATGACGACAGTGCAAGAAAAAATGTGCCTTCGAACGTATAATGGTGCGATGAAGCGCTTTTTCTTCTAATATGGTATTACACACCTAGAAAAATTACAACCCATGCGCGTATGCGGAGGTACACCGTATAGAATCATAATGATGCAATACACCAACATACACACACATACACAAACACACAGACACATTATAAAATATATGAATATATATATATATAATATATATATATATATATATATATATATATATATATATATATAGATATATATATATATATATAAAACCTGTTTGGTGTCTTGTATTAAAAACATGCGCTTTCCTCGCCAGGATAAAGCGTTTTAATGCCATTTTAGGTTTTAATCTCATATATAATTATATATATATTGATGTATGTATATAAACACGAATGTATCACACCAGTTCGCTTATTAATACGCAGAGATGTTCTTAGTAGAAAGATTTCGATACATTCTGAACGTGTCATGTTGGTTCGTACAGTTGTACCTTAAAATCGTATCATCAAGTAGAAATTAATATAGAATTGGTATAGGTGACCGTGCATCACAAATCGAACAAAAATTCGCACGCACTGATTTTGTGTGAGAGCGGAAAATAGGTGAAATAGGTCAACCTAGCCAATCTTGACTTTTTCATATTTTCTGAAAGAGCAAGTCTTCTTCTATATCATACTAAAGTTTGGGATCATAAAACGAAAAGGAAATTGGGTTATCAGCACTTTTCTGGAACGTAATAGTGTGATTAGGTGTTTTTCTCAGAGTCCTCTTTTCATTTCTTAAAAACCCTGTCCATGCTCATCACTTTCAACTCCAATAACCTTAGAAGGGATATAGCTACTGCTTTGAAAGTTGGCATTTAACATCAACAGAATGTGTTAATAAGGTATGCACAATTTCAGCTTAATTTGTTAATCCCTTCAGTGTTGTTGCTCTGGTGGTTATCATCCTGGTATTTGCTCCATTCATCGCATAGCCTATAGCGCGGCTTGGTAAAGATTAAACGCTTGAATAAACCCTGTTCTTCAGAGCCTCTTTTCTCAGTTCACATTTATCCAGGGTGTGTACTTTCTTTCCAATATTTAAATAGGTTAGCAGAGTGCATTTGGATTGAGTTACATATCATTTTAAAGCTTAGAGTCTGCTCTTTCAGAATCTGACCTTAACTAAAAATCCATGTCTGGCGACTTTTTGTTCGTTTTGTGATACAGGGTCACATAGGATTGAACAAGAAAAACAAAAGAAACGACCGAAAATGAATACGAATAGTGTAATACATTATGCACGTGCTCATGAAACTTGAATTTGAATGCATATGCAAAACAAAAAGAAGAAGAAGAAATTGTTTTCATTCATTTTCATTCACAAAACGACCAATCAGGTATTATGAATTATAGGGAAAGGCAGAATTGTCCACATTAACTTAAAAGGATATTATTTTTCAAAGGTTTAATCGGATTAAGCGAATCATTTTCAACAGTTATTAAAAAAAAATGAAAAGAAAATATTCAAAACAACAATTGGCTAATTCAAAAAAAAAAAAAACACACAGTAGGCCACTAGAACGGTTTATACACAAGAGCCAGCAATGGAAAACAAAAACGGTAGAATTCGTCAGAAGAACGTGATTATATGAAGAATTAAAGCACAACGATCTCACGTTTATAACATCCATAAAGAACCGACCAATATGACTCCTAAGAAGACAAATGAATGTACTTCAAATACTGTCAAACGGTGCAGGAAGAGTGTATGGAAACATGTAAGAGGCCATTTTTTTTTTCTAATGAGGATCAAAGTGATGAAGCCTTACATCTCTTGATCGCTCAGCTATTTTTCTTCACAGATACGTTTTAAGTTTGGATTTAAATATTCTTGTAGATGACAGTTGCCTTATCTGAATAGGCAGCTGATTCCACAATTTTGGTCCTATAACGGAGAAAGCACGATCACCTGATTTATGTTTTCTTCTGGATTTTTGGAGTAAAAACACATATGGTGAACGTAGACTTCGTGTCTAATTATTCTTTTTGGGAATAGAGAATAGAGTAGGTATACGGCAAAAAGGAAATGAACCGAATGATGGGGATATTTTTCAGGGGGGGGGGGGGGAGTTTTCCGGATGGTAGCTATCTAGGTGGTAGCTCTTCGAGAAATATATGAATTTCAACTTAAAATTAGGTCCTGCGACTTTTTGTTGGTTTTCGTGATGCACCAACTGTCACAGATATTGTTTTGTCCTTGTACGACACAACGCATAGTTATGAATTTCCTTGTTCGGAAGTAACTGGATTCCGGTCGCTAAAGCAAATATTTCTTACAGCCAATCTCATCAAAACATCAAAATTGTAGTAGCGTAACAGTAATTAAGAGCAGAAAAAAATAAACTATGAACCGTGGAGATATCTCGCCTACCTCTTCTTGTGTTCGCAGGAATTGAGTGTCATGAGATCTGAAATATAGTACCTCTCTGCCCCTCCCCTAATGTATATGGGCCATTCTCCGAAAAAGAGGTAATATCTTAGAAAATCGTTGATTGTCTGCTTATTTCTCGCTTTAGATTGGCAATGTTTATGTAAAACTACAAGCTTGAACATAAACAAACATCATGGAAACATTTTGGAGTCAGCCGTGATGTAATCCGTAATAAATGATCATGATTTGTAAAGTGAAGCCTAAGTAAAAAGTTAGAAAATATATATATATTTCGACTTAAAATATGTTAGCCTAAATTAACTTTGTACCTGCATTTGAATGATATCAATACTCTCATTGATTATGTATGAAACATTATGAATAAGTATTACACTTCTCATAAATAGCAAATGTCAGGTAAAATCTCTGCCAGATTACATTCTGGATCGGAAGAAGAACGGTGTGTGGTAATGTATCTGACGCATCAAAATTTCCATTAGCATACGTTTCAGACCCAACACCAATCATGCCACTAAATTCACTTTAACTTTAACCTCACATCACATATCAACTTTTTTTTTCGTTAAAACACCGCACTTCTAAACATAAAGATTTAATGATTGCGTCATAGGTAGAAGATTAGATAAACTCTTCGATGAAACTTTGAGATATACGTGAAAAACGAGAATTCATACACCTTTGGATTATAGGAGACCTCCGGATGACTTTCAGACTTTTACACATTAAGCAACTATAAATTAGTTATACCGATTACAGTTTCAGAATTTATAGTGATTGGGCTGAGGAATAAGAATGTTTTCAAATTTTACAACAAATTGCCATGAACAAGGATGATGACATGGCATCCTCACCATAAGAATGCATGAGTTGGGGCTCAAGGAAGTAGAGCAGAAGAAGAATGATGGCATGCATAGATTCTTCACAGGTGAACTTGTTAAGCAAGTGGTATTGTGATGGAATTACACTGCTACATTTCTGAAATAGTTATGTGAGGCTCCTATGTCATCAACACTATTCAGTGTTTAAGATTTTTCAGAGTATTGTTTCTCTGCTCAAGGACCACATTAAATTCCACAAAAAATGGTATACATGGAGCTGTTGATTTATGTACTAAATGATGTGAAATTATGAAAGTAATCTGGAATGCTTCTTTTCGTCGAATTATTCAGGACACTGAACTGTACTTCTGGATATGAACATGGCATGCATGGTGCGGGTTGTAATCTTTCCAATTGGCGGTTGCGCGTAAGGGTGAACAAACGGTTGCGCTTTCAGAACATGCTTTGCTCCGCATTAAAGGTGATGTACGCATAGTCAGTTAAATACACTCATCACAGTGCTGTGGGCTACTACTATTCACACAGATTTCGATGCATGAGCTTGTATTTCATGAAAGCCGGGTTAGTGGCAGTCACTATAGCAGCTATTATGACACGGATTCAGCGCAAACTTCTCATGAGTCTAATCTTCTGCCGTAAGTTCCATATTTTCCAAATCTATCAGCCTAATAATTGCTCGTGTTTCCATCTTTAAGGGGTATATGGCATTATTGTTTTTTTTTTTTTGCCCTGTTTCATGAAACCCAACAAACGACAATGTGATGTGACGCTTAAATGAAATGATATAGATATAGGAGTTGTGATGACATAAGAAATGAACGAACTGAACGTACACAACCAGCATCAAGATATAAGACGCACTTCTAAAATGTTTACATTTTTCACTCTTTTGGCTTTTATATGTATAAGTTTTATATGTATCATGAAGCGCAATTGTAACTAATTTCAATGTTATTTGTGCTATTGTTGTTGTTATTATTGTTATTCGATTTATTCAATTACTCTCAAAAAAAAAAAGAAGCGTGAAAATGTTCACTCTTGAAGGAGTGAATAACAGAAATGGGTGAGTTTCGAGTGAAATTGGAGTGAATTTTGGGTGAAAATGTTCATTTTCACTCATTTTGGAGTGACCTCAGGGATCACTCCAAAATCTTCGAATGATCCCTGAGGTCACTCCAAAATGAGTGGACATGAAAATATTCACTCAAATTTCACTCCAATTTCACTCGAACCTCACTCTTTTCTGTTATTCACTCCTTCAAGAGTGGAGATTTTCACTCTTCTTTTTAGAGAGGTACAATGAATGCTACCATATCAGTCAATGTTATTGCTAACCATACTATAACGCACAACAGAAGTAGCAATGGCCCTGTCACCTGATGGAAGTAGCAAGGATACCTGCCCATCAATGGCAGTGAGTTGCGGGAGAGTCACATTGGGCAACGGAGAAACGGTTGCCATGGTACCCAAACTAATGACGGAGGATGAAATAGTACGATTTGGAAATCATCCCATGCTGAAAGGGAAGAAAAGGTTTACTTGTAGACCTCCAGGTATGTACACTATATCAGCGACACAATTGCAGGGAGTTATACTCGCTGTGCTTTCTCTTACGTGAGAGTGTGTTTTCTTCATAATTATACATGTACAAAGTTGCAACTTGCACGTTCGAAAACCGGCGTTTTAGGATAACAATCATCATAGCGCGTTAACACCGGACACGGTACGGGCAACGGTCCGGGTCTTTGCTATGGTGCGCCAAAGGAACCATGTCTGGTTCTGTTAAAAATAATCAGTAATTCGGTACAGAATCTCCCAAAATGTTGTTTTTACGTCAAAATCAAGAGCAATAAAATCAACAGTAGAACATTTTGTAACAAAATTGATAGCGGGGAAGTGATATTTTAACAAAACCAGACATGATTCCTTTTGGCGCACCATAGCAAAAACCCGGCCCGTTGCCCGTACCGTCAAGGTGCTCGGTGTAAACGGGTCTTATTTGTGCCATATATATTCAACCCTTTTGTTGTTGTTGTTGTGGACTATTGCTGTATCATGATCCTGTGACACTTTGCCGGATAGGCCCGCCGTACAAGAAACGGGCGATATTTTGCTCATCCTTTTTCAAATCGTCAGTCCGGTGGACAAGATTGTAAAATTTCCATTTTGGAGGAGCGTACATGCATGATCTAGGCATGCTAGGGGCCGAACAAACGAACAAACAAACAACGCACCCGGAGCAATTGTTTACAGGATAGTGGAACGTGCGCAAACGCATGAGAAACGAATATGAACTGCTTGGCCACAGGACAAAACTCACGAGGAACAAATGGGGGACGTACCATGAGACGTACAGCGAACGTCAGCGAACCGAGTGCAAGGGTTTGATGTGCTGAACAATCGTAACCGTTCCATCCGTTCCATCTCTTGGAGCAACAGACACTACAGGAGGCCTATAGCGGATGGATACGCGTGGAAAACGACAGAGTATAGTGCAGATACAGGAGAAAACGTACAACTATCGGACAAGGGTCAGATCTCACTATTCGTTTTTGGCGAGAAAAAAAAAAATCTTTGTGCATCCACAAAGTTTTCTGGCGACTCTGACTGAAATAAACGGAAGATAAACGTCTATCCAACGGACAAAAATAAAGAAACTTATGAGTCAAACTTTGTTAGTCAATTCAATGAGCAGCACAAGAAACAACAAAATTCATGAAAAGTTTGTGAGTTGTTTTTTTTTTTAAATCTCTCTCAAGGTTTACCTTGATGCGTATGCCATTTCTGGGTTTCACGACAATCACGCTGTCTTGGGTCTAAATTTGATGATCTTTGCAGGCGTGGTGGAGCACCCAATTTGCATCTCATTATCGCCCCGTTCTGTTTGAATTTCCAACGAGCATCCACGGTTCCCCGAAACTGTGTGCATGAAAAAGTCAAATCTTTAACTTCTCCTTGTGCCGTTATGCGTGCCGCTAGTAAACTCAAACTTCCCACACTATCTAAGTTTTTAAAAACCTTCCTTTTGATGAAAAAATTATGAAATTTGCTGCACTAGAACTTGAGATATTAAAGCGTTTTGAAAATCACCTCTCGCAAAACATGCTCTCTGTTTTTTTCCGACTGGACTATGGCCGGGCACCAGTGTGTCCGAAATTGGCAACATAAGTTCATCAGGCCTCAATCCATATATGGTGAAAGTTTTCGCTTGGTTCCACCTGTACTTTTTGAGAAATCAACTTGTTTCTACAGGGTTTGGAATAGAAAATTGTAGTCAGCGAAACAATTGAAAATGACGTCATTTCTTTTCCCGTAATATTGGCCATGCGTGGTACGTGAGATTCAGGATTTCGTGCTCATTGTTAGTTTGCATGTGACGCAGTCAATTTTGCTGAGTGTCGCACGGCGGTGACTGCTGAGCTGCTGCCGCGCACGCTGCATGCAGCAAAGCGTTGTGTGTGCTGTGACATGCAACGCTACAGTGACGCGATTATATATACATGGGACCGACCTGTACGCTTTGCGTTCGTGTCATTTTTTACATCACCTTCTGTTTTTTCCGACACAACCATGGCCGTGAATATTACGGTATGACATTTAAAATGCAAGCAGAGAAATACATTTGGTGTACTTTGTTCGAATGGCGCTTTGGTTCCGCAATCACACTTCGTGAATTTTAGGATGATTTTCGAGGCATATTTTTGGTAATTTTGCTCTCCAGGTTTTCGCTAAAATTTCACATTTTATCAATGTCAAATCCTTTAATATGTTATATGTGCATATTCGGATATGTTTTCAAATTCAAACTAATTCAATTTTAATTCGAAAATAGGTTTCCTTAAATTGTTATTAGCTTGAGAAGTTGTTTACTTTTTCTCAACTAGCGAGTACATGTTGTTTACTTTATGCAAATGAGGCTCGGCTGCCGATGGATTTCTGCGAGATAATTGGGGTGCTCCACCGCGCCTGTTTGATCGTGTTCGTTTTTTTCACTTTCTAGAAGAGGTTCGACCTGGTTTTAGTCACGTTGTCGTTGATGTATACCTGATTTCCTGACGAGTTTCGGAGCTTTTTCCTGCACCCGTAGACTCTTTCCCGAATTCGATAGTTGGTGAATTTGACGATAATGTTCCGATGCCTCTTTCTTCGACGGGAATCCCCGTCGGGCAGGACAGGTCCAAGGCGATGACTTCATCGATGTCCGCTGTCTGGATATTGATGTTGAGTTCCTTTTTTTTTTTTTTTTTTTTAATAAATGTCCGTGATGAGGGCAACGGTGTCTGCTACTGTTCCGCGCCGTCCATGACGGCTCTCAGTTCTCTTACTTCACCTTCAAGTGCGGAGATTTTGTCGTCTCGAGACTCGATCTCGAATTCGAGTGGTTTCTTGATCTCGACACAAAGAGTCTCATGGGCATCGTGGAGAAGCTTGGTCTTGATGGAGTGAACCAGTTTTGCTATAAAAGTCCGTTAGAAGGTTTTCGATGACGAATTAGATTGCTGATGACAAGTCCGTATCTTCAGTGTCACATTCGTCGTTTAAGATCTTCGCGGTAGTTACAGGATCATGCTTGCCATCACTTATCGGGGGTCCGTCGACCTTGGGCTTCCTACTACTCCGTAGACGACGGTCCGCACCCGACATTTTTATTTCTGTCTGTTAGATCCGCTTTGCTATTGGAAATGTATATGGTTGGCGGAGCACCAAAAGCACACGTTCGCTCTTGACTAACCGCTTTCAGAAAGCGGGGGGAATAATTACTACCCTTAACACATTATCAGTATCAAGTTGATGGAAAGTGTAATTTTCATGAAAAATTAATTTTTGTGGAATTCTCGTTATATTTTCTTTAGATTGTTGTCCACACATGATGACATGTACTCTAGTAGTCTCATTATCCAGTGATTACAACATCAAAACTTGAAAAATTAATAATTTTTGCATCGACTATCGGATTTTTCTCAAAACTTCACTGATGTGTTCTACTTATGTTGCTGCTTTCACTCAATCCACATTGCTCTTTGGGTTTTGGATTCCTTTAAGGGATGCCAAAATCGACATTGTCATCTCTCATGCGTTATCTTATCCGGTAAAGTGTAACAGGATCATAGGTATCCAAATGAAACTTGACATACAGTAATATGTACATTGCCTATATGAGTGGACGAAGTTGTGGCTATCAGCTTATGGTTGCACATGATCAAGGTCAAAGATCAAAGGTCAAGATCAAATTCATAACATTTCATTATTTCACCCTTATCTCTGCAATGCTTCGAGTTTTGTTTTGTTTTGTTTTGTTTTGTTTTTTTTTTTTTTGCTCTAAATGCAGACTAATGTCTGTAACGTTGTGTAGAGCTCATTACTTCTAGCTTACTAGTTTAAATCATTTGAGATGAATAACAATTGCTTTGCAAAGTTATATCATCAATTGGAGGGATGCATAATTTTTTAATCTCTTGTAATATAAGAGAACAGGTTCGGAGTGACTACCATATTTCTCTCAGAAAATAATACAAAAATGGAAATTTAGTGAAATAGAAAGAAGGAGAGAAGGAAAGAATGCGAGAAAGAGAGTGCGAGAAAAAGAGGAATGGTGAACCTGATGATGATGACTACACAGAGTACATTTATTTACTCGGCATATATGTATGAATGTGTTTAACACTAGTGTGCAGTATAACTTAAATCTTAGTCACCCACCTTGAAAACACATGAAATACTGACAATTCTATACACATGTTTGGAAGCCTATGAAACACACCTTTTGTTATCAGGTAACTTCATGTATAAAGGAGAAGATATTAAGTAACAGAAATAAAAAACAACAACTGTGCAATAAGAATAACTTATAGTTATTAACCAGCGGACATGAATCAGTGAAGCCATAATTCCACTAGCCCGAACGATGAATGTATACATTTACATTGCGGGTACCACTTAAGCGGTTGTAATATTAATTAGCGCGCCAGCTGAACGCAACATTCGTCTGTACGTAATGCACTTGCTTTGAAGTAAACGACATAATCGTCGGGTGAGGGTGCCTCGAATGCGCAAACGCGAAGCTTTATGAATTGACGAACGAGATTTGTATCGGGAAACCACAGAGCCCAGATCTACAGATCACAGATCTACGTTTACAAAGTCATATTTAGTGTCAAACAAAGCATAATATTCCATTTTCCATCGCTCTCTTGAAATAATCATCACTGGCTGGGCATTTACGCTAAAAAAAGTCGTGAATCTTTAAACGCGATTATCTCGTAATCGCGTTTCCGCCAAAAATCCAACATTCGCAGATTGGTAATGACGATATGTATGCATCTATGCACAGTCAAGAATAATTTCAATTTCTTTTTGCAGTACCTCATTTTTTTCCTTTTTTTTTTTTTGATTTACAATTCCACACCGAAAAAACATTCAGATTAAAACATCAAGTTCGGTCTGTATGTAAGGAAATGTTCGTTTTACAGATTGTGCCTCTTCACCTTGTGACAATGGAGGAACCTGTACGGAGACATACACAGGATACAAGTGCTCCTGCGGCGAAGAATTCTTCAGCCCAAACTGCTGTAAGAACGATTGTACCACCCATTTTTTTATTGTGTGCGTGATTTTTTCTTTTGTATACCATAAATTGTGTGAAGAGACCAAAATTGTAGTGGCGAGACACGTTTGAGTTGGAACGTGATTTTTTTTTTCGTATTAAAAAAATAACAACAGTACACCAAAACATTTTTAAAAGAAATTTTTCGAATCATAAACAACGCAACACGCCAAAAAGTATATACATACATTGTACATACAGTACGTATCAAAAAAAAAAAGAAGAAGAAGAAGAAGGTAATCTAGCTTTGGATGGCTACTATTTCATAATTATCAGCTATGGAGAGCACAATGTTAATTGTGAGGAAAGGGACACTCGTCCTCTTTCCATTGGTACCTAATTATGCGGGCAAATGTCATGCAAAAATAAGCACCTAAACTTTAACACCAACAATGACAAATTGCACTTTTCCCAAATGTGCGTGTTATTGTAAAGGTACAATGCATGTCTCACTGCAGGGATGAGATCTGTCAATAAAAGTGGCCAAATAGGCCAGCCTATACGAATGCAGGTTTCTTTATAGGGTTTGTGTTTAGGGTTTCCCCGAACATTTTTTTGTGGTTCATAACCTTTAAAATTGGCCACCTGTCTGATTACTTGGTCACTCCCACAGAGGCCAACAGACACAGTCCATTTTTCTCTGTTCATATTCAACACATACATGTAGCTGGCAGCGACAAACCATGTCTTTAATATGAAGAGAAAAAATTGATAATGACTTAGCCTTTATGGGAAGGACCAAGTTATCGACAACGTGGCCATGTTGAAGGTTATGAACCATAAATGGTCAGAAGAAACCCTAAACACGAACCTGCAGTCGTGCAGACTGGCCTAATGATTCGACCACTTCCATTGACAGATCTCATCCATGCAGTGAGGCATGAATTGTTCCTTCATAGACCTTCACAGTAACACGCAAGTTTGGAAAACGTGCAATTTGTCATTGTTGTCTTTAAAGTTCATGTGCTCAGTCGTGCATGACGTTTCTCAACATAACTTAATTAGGCATCAATGGAAAGAGGGAGAGTTTCCCCTTTCCTCACAACCAACGCTGTGCTCTCCATGGCCAGCGATTATAAAATAGTAGTCCTTCAAAGTTGGATTACCTCTTTTTTGATACGCACTGGGTATACATAAAACAGTCGCACACGCACGCACGCACACACACACACACACACACACACACACACAGAATCATAGAAAAATAACCTCCTTTTTCTATAAGCAGGAACATTTGGTAAATATCTAGCAAAAATTTCGTAACTTGAGTAAGGATTTTGCTTTCATCAAAGCAAGGTGCATACTGTATTGACTGAAGGTCCACTAACTTAAACCCTGTTTTACTGTTGTCAATGTATTTTGAAAAACGGACTTTATTGTTTTCTTGCATTTTCCAGCACGTATAGTTAGTTTGAAAGTGGGATTTTAGGCAAATATTTAATTCCAGTTGGTGAGAACTATAACTATGTCTTGAAAGCTTGTGTTATATAGACGTTTACTACGGACGTTGGACTAGACAGTCCCAAAACGTAGCGATTATCCACTCACAGCCATCTGAATCTACAAAGACTCACTTACAAATTATAATAATTATACACGAACAGGCGGTCACTCATTATCCTGAAAGAATTATATGCAAACTAATAGGTAACTACGTATCAATATAATCTTCTGTGAGTTAAAGGTTCAGTTTTCCAAAAAAATGGTTAGTTGAAATGAAATAAGAAAATTATGTACATACTTGACATGTTTGAAGCATGCAAAGTCGTCCACACACCAAACAACGATGATCGAGTCTTCTACCACTTTTATGGCCTGAACCTGAGCACAAATATGACGTCACTGGATTTTGAGGTCAGCACAGACAAGGCGGCCCGCATCGCCTTAGCAATGAGGCCTTCGCAGACGATTATCCCCACGTATTCAATTAGTGAGTCTCCTACCTTGTCGAAAACAATAAACGTAATTGTTGTAATAAGTATACTTCGATTACATCATGCTGTTATTACATTATTATGCAAACATTAACAATATGAGCTAAAAGAATATGAAAACCACGATTCAATAGTCTTCCATATCACAAAGACAAATAATGACATTGCCATTTGGGGAAAATAGTCGTCATTTGCTTGGTGCATTTCTCGTTGAATCAGGGATTGCAGGTGAGCAACAAATTTGCTCTGCTTTTTTTTTCTTTTTCTTTTTTTTTTTTGGACAGGTAAGTCACAACACTCCTCTGTCATATTTTTTCAGTTTGTCCATTTGGAAACATTGAAAGACACTCTCGCGGACGTTTGACAACCAAATCTATCTAAATCGCATGGATTCAGTTTATTATAATTATTATTATTGTAATCATAATTATTATTACTATTATTATGATTATTGTAATCATGATTATTATTACTATTATTATTATTCATTCAGCCAAATGGAAATGACAGTATACATTCACATGGAAATGACAAAGTTGATGTATAACACAAGTGCACAGTTGACGATTAACACAAAGTATGAACATGGAAGCAATACATGGGCTAGGGCTCACAAAGGTAATTATTTCACTGTTGCCCTTAGGCATGTTAGCCCTCATGTACCGGTAATGCATTCTCGTACACTTTTCCAATTAAGTTGTAAAAACAATACACATTATTATCAAACCAGAAAAATGATAAAAATATCACATTAAAATACAGGTAGACAGGAGATAAATCTATTTAAAAAAAAAAAAATGTCTTCCAAATCACCCAATCTTCACTTCAAAATCTAACTCAGATTATGTCTTCACTCTATGTAATAAAAACAAAAAAGGATAAATACACAAGAGTATAAAAGAGTATAATCATATTGTGCTATAAACAGACAAAAACGTTCATCAAATTCAACATTATATATGAACATTGCAATCAGTATCACGATCTAAATCCCCCCAAAAGACAATGAAAAAAACAACAACAACAACCAACCTGTATTTACTTTTTTACCAACTGCATAAAACATTATTTTGTCTTTTTTATGCATCGACGACATCCTTACAAAATGATTTGCCTCCAAATTTGCTGCGCACATTACTTGCGTCGAGTATGCGGATATCAGGGAGCTTTAGATTTTCGGGACGGGGACGTTCAGGGGGAAACACACACACACACACACACACACACACACACCAAAAAAAAAAAAAAAAAAAAAAAACCTGTTCTGAGCATGCGCAAAATTGCTCATGAAAATGTATTTATTTATAGCTGGCGTCGTCTGAGTTTTCACTACGCGTTCTGGGCTATCATTACGCCCGCTCGACACAAAGAGCTACTTCATGCACTGATCATAATTATGGTTCGAGCCATTTTATTTTTTATAGGTTGCGTTCTATATAAAGACGAAAGAAAAAGGCTTTTCATTTCAGCAATTTTAAGCTGACCTTCAGAGGAAATATTGAAATCCTCTATGAAGCTTGGTGTTAATCGGTACGAAACATATCTTTCCAGATCTCCTTCAAAACTTCTTGATTGATAATGATGATGGTAATGATGATGATGATGATAATAATAATTACAATAATAATAATAATAATAATAATAATAATAATAACAATAATAATAATAATTATAATGATTATGCCCTATATGATCTTCTGTACCAAAGGGTAGCATATTCGCTGTTGATACTCTCCTACCAGAGGGCCCTGCTGTTATCATTACCAGAGCTGCGTTGCCTGGTACCCATTTATACATCTGGGTCGACAGGACATTGTTGGTACAAACATCTTGTCCCAAGACGTATTTAAGCACTGGGCTGGATTCGAAGACGGGTACTCCGATTGGGAGTCGGGGGTCTTGTCCACGACGCTGGAGTAGGCCTAACCCAATGCTCCTCTAACAAACGAAACAACAGCATGTATGATTCCGCTGTCATACTGTGACACCTTTATGATGGACCTATATGCATTTAACAGACACCACCTTAGTGACTGCTCAAGAACATGAAGGAGAAGCATTTGACAGTCATTAAAATATCTGGCCGTACGTAGACTAAACAGGTCTACAGCTAGGCATATTGTGGTATACGTATTATATGGACACATAGAAGGGCCAAAAGTTACCAGAGGGTGGGGACAAAATGTATGGATTGAACTGAATGGGTCTTTATTACAAATCTGACTGGCGACTAAAGGTCGAATTGCGCAGATGCGCATCATCCAAAAAAAAAAAAAAAAAAAGTATACATTGACATTATAATAGAGGAATAATTTCTTATATACCCAAATTGAAATATGGGCATTAACACACAAAAAGAAATACATCCAAATAATGGTAGAGATATATAAATTTGAAAGTCGTTACGTAACTATTTGATAATCATACTCAAAAGTCATAGGAAGTCTGGCACATAATGAGCAAATGAGAGAGGAATAGACAAAATACACCACAGGGATGCCAACCGGCTGCATTCCACGAATAATATTCTTTGGGGTGAGGATCTATTCACGATTAATACCCTACAGTTCATAACCCCCACCCCTCCCTCCCAAAACACACACACACACACACACACACCCATACATGAAACATACACACCCACACACACCTACATTCCAATTATAAAGAAATAAAAAAAAATCAGTAAGGGCTAATAGTGAATAGTTCTGGTGTATACACGTGATGGAGAATCATTGATTTGATTAAAATCATTTTTTTTTTTTTTGGAGGCGCACACAGTCAGTTAATAACCATTGTTAATATCATTGTACCACATGTATTTTTTTCTTCTTCTTTTCGTTACTATTATTTTGGTTTGGCATTGTCCTTATGTTGTTGTGCTTTCTAGTTTTCTTGTATAATCGCACCAGGGTGCTTAGAAACACCCGTATAAAGCAACGTATACATGCAATTATTATCATTATTGCTACTATTGTAAAAACCATTGGAATAATTTTATATTCGAAGCTTTTGTATTGTTGACGTGTGCAATCTTTGAGACTTCCCATGTGTGTTTTTAAAGAACATTGTTCATAAATGCATCTACCATGTAAATCCACTATATTTGTTTTTGCACAGTAATTGGTGCACGGGATAACACAGTGATAATTCTCCAACGTCTCGGTGTTTTGAAAGAAGAGAAGCCCCTATCTGACCATGCTGACAGTGGCAGCCGCCTCTCTGGACCTACAGTGTACGATCGCTACTGGCTGAAGTTTGCCTCGGGGAACTTCTCTCTAGGACGCTATGGCAGCGAGGCGCCATTCTTTAATTGGTTGGATCCAAACCCGTTAGAGTTCAGATCGATCGGGCTTATGACATGGCTCGGGTCGACTGGTCGATGGAAGTTTCACTCATTCTGTTAGTGTTAATTTATGATCGTGTTGAAGCAGAAGGGCATGTGTGCAAGGCAAATGAGGTAAAGATCACGACTACGTCCAGGATACATGATTTCTTAATATGAAAAATACAATGTCATTTGTAAAATTTAACACTTATAGAGTGTTGAAGGGCAGGGCCTACTAATTTATGAATGTGATAGTAGTTGATGCAGGCAGCCTTTACGTTCGTGTTCATTGTGAAACTCGGTATCACTTCTTCGTAGACACTACAACTTTTGCCGCTGGCTCTTGTATTATGGTGTTTATGGTTAAAGGGGATGGCTAATAACATCACTGGGAATCAGTGGGAATGCTGGGAGATGATTGTTCTAATTCTTGTAAAATCCATTTAAAAGTACATTATAATATATCTATTGTTCTGTGAAAATTGTTTGCTTCAGAACGTTATCATATTCACGTAATGTGCAGTTTAATGCCCCGTCACTGTACAGGCATGCTAACCTGGAAACATTAAACTGCACATTACTTGAATTTGAGACCATTCTGAAGCAAATAATTTTCACACAACAATAGATATATAATGTACTCTCAAATGAGTCCCACAAGGATTGGAACAATCACCCCCCAGCATTCCCATTGATCAGTTATTAGCCATCCCCTTAAACACGAATATCTGTGCATGATTCAATGAATCATTATGGTAATTATGCAAGTGTTAAGTTAAATCTATTATTAAAGTGTGCTCTTCTCTCCTTTAACGGCAACATAATATACATATTGCTAACACCTGAGTGTCATTTCATACTAACAAAATATCAAAATCTAGAATTAGAGTTCGGCCTTCTTTGATTCTGATTAACAAACGTATTCAGAGAGATCCATTGACGCGCTCGTGGTGGATGTACTTATGTTCGTCTTGAATCGTTTAAAAACATAGCGGTATATGGATAACACAACAAATCTAAGAATCGATGTGAAAAGCATGTTGGTTGATATGGTTGCATTTTAGTATAAATTACTTTCTTACAATTCTATCCATATCTTTTAAATAGTATTACTAATAAAAGTAAAAGAAACCACATTTTTTGTGACATTGCGTTTCACTTTCTTTAAACTTTTTCTTTACGACTTAATTCCTATACATGATGTATTTTTGGTATTTTCTCAGTTTTTTCAAAGCTTCAATTTGATTGTTGGATTAAAAACTGATTCTTTGAGCATTTAAACTTAAAAAAGAGTAAAGTTCACATTTTCACTGAAATTAACTAATTTATTTTTGAATTTCTTATACTTTTCTTGCGATTTAATGAATTATGCAGTTCCATTTAATTCACTGCTTTAGATATGCAGTTTTATAGGATTTGGACAGAAGTGTCGTTATCATTATCAGTCAGGCCCAGGCGCAGAAAAGTGCGCCTGTCGAAAATAGCTGAATTCTGCTATCATGAATATCATAATGACAATACCCATCATGCAACGCGATGCTCGTAGTGTAAAAGGCATGGAGAAAATTTTGGTGATGAAGACACCAAATCGATATTAATTTTGTAGGAAAATTTGAACCATGACACTTTTCTGATTTTTCATCTGTAGTAAGCCAAATACCTAATCTTGCATAATAATCCTTTTCTAGGGAGATAAAACCATGACAACTGGCGTAATTCTGGTCGGAATACATAATTAGGTATATGTTTTTTGAATGACCAACGGTTTGCTTTCTTTTTAGCCTCGCGCAACAGGCGTCGAATAGTGTATAACAGAAATGTTATCTTTAACAACTAGTAGGGACACGCTTTCCCTTTCTCTCCCCCAGCACAACCACCGTCTATCTCTTAACACTTCATCTCTTTCCCCCTCTCTCTTCTCCCTGGTACTCTCCTTGGCTCCCTGGCAGGTTGGGTTCTTATCGCTGTTCTGTAAACACAGGGCAGCAGTTTAAAACGAAGAACGTTTTGTGCGGAAAGTGCCAGCCTCATCTTTGTGGGGCCTATGCCTCCCTGGTCTTGAACTGACCATGGGCAAGGCACAGAGGCAGGGGCTTTGCGATTGGTACGAAAGGCTGATACACTGCAGTTTTAGATGAAATTCCAGAGAGACAGAATTATACCAGAGAGCCCATAGTTATACTAGAGATGTCAGAGTTATTTGCAGATGATTCTGCTATTACGGCAGCAGAACAACTTGACAGTAAGGTAGTCACCTTACTTTTCATTCGTACTAATTATTTTCTTGATGTATCAGTGAGCGAAGTATGGTCAGTGTGTGGAGAGGTACATCTGTATTTTGTGCATGGCGATGGCGTTTGTTTGTGAGAGCGTGTGGCTCTGTAATGTGCCTGATACATGCCGTATTTCGGCAGATGGTGATCAATACAATGTAGTATACATACTATCGTGTTTTTTTTTTTCTTCTTCTAAGGACGTGTAACACTTGTCACTGACTGTCTTGCATACAGAAGTGCATTGAACATCAGTGGATCAGGCTGGGAGGGTTAGGGAGGCATACGGGGAAGGGAGAGAGATGTAGAAAAGCGGTAACAAGCGCCGCACACAGACGGTATCGGAGGAACCGACTGTTCGCAGAAACTACGAGAATCGATTGTAGCGGGTACACTTGCTCGTCGCTCGGGCGGATAACCCCAAAGTAGCAGAAAACTGCTATTTTCGACAGGCGCACTTTTCTGCGCCTGGGCCTGACTGATTATTACAGCATGTTGTTCGCACCAAAATTCTGCCAGATCATTTTCTTTCTTTCTTTTATTCTTCGTTTTCTCATGTAGAAGAAGTCCGGATGGCTTAATATAAAAACCACATACAGGGTAGTAGTTTCTTTTTGAGTCAACGATGTGACTTACAGTAAATCTGTCGTATAGTTGTGGTAATTTGTTGTATCAATGGTTAATCAACGTAATTATCATCATAGTCATTCATATTGCAGTAAATCTTTTTATTTCTTTGTTGTTTTTTTTTACTGACCATACTATGTAAATTCATTTCTGGCTGTTTAAAACTCACTCACTCTTTCTTAAACTTGTATATTCATAGTCCATATCACATTCATCTGCTTTTATCACATCAATCCTTACAGATATTGACATCCTTGCTTGTATGATAATTTGTTCTTTTCATCATCAATGATTGAATCAATATTAATATTTGTTACATTTATAGTACGATAACCACACTCAGTTGATACATCCATGGTGTTTACATGAATCCTCCTCATCTGATTACGGATTCATTTGTGATGAAGAGGTTTCATTATTTCCCCCTTTACGATGATTTAAAGCATGTTGGTAGGAATATAAAAATAATGTTTAGGACCAAGATGAAGCATCAATAAATCCACCTCAACTCTTTAGCAACTGAAGATCCTGTACGTGATGACAAATGGCTCCCTGGGAGGTACAGCAATATTGCTCTCATTTTTGACAACTTTCTGAGTGAATGTACAATACCTCACTGCACGCTTATTTTTGGTATATTATAATCTGTGTTTATTTGAAAGCCTATTAAGTCTTTACCAAGAGAATGATGTGCCACAAACGTCATTCTGGCATGCTTTTGTTGACCTTTGACCTCTTTCAAATTACACAATTATATATCCTATATATTAAAAGAAATGGTTTAACATAACACCACGATGATTTTCAGCATGTTGGCAGAAATAGAAAAATCATATTTAGGATCATGGTGAGGCATCAATGAATCCACAATAACGGAAAGGTAGACCTCTGCGCTCGACTAATATAGCATTGAACAATGGTGTGAAAGATATATATAGCACCATCTTTGGAATAATTTTTAAACATGGAAAAGCTGTGAAGTTTCGTGTGTGGAAGTCAATGTGTAATTTTCAGGGGAATAGACTATTTTGCAGAATAGTTGATTACATTATCATGCCTAGGGTGGATAATTTCAACATCCCTGATCGTTACTCTTAAAGGGATGGTACAGCGTTGGTGGAGATGAGAATTGGGCTTTTAACTTTTTGCAAGATACCAAGAAAACACTTGCGAAATAGTACAGTGCATACCATTATAGGAGGAATTCAACATTTATTCGATGAAAATCGGGTTTGGAATGACTGAAACATCCAAAAACAGAAATATAGGGATAATTTCCATGCTGAAGTTCTTTCTTCCTCGTTCAACTTTATTTCTATTATATAATTCCTTAATTCTCCCATATATAAGTTATTGCAATGTTGTATGGGGTACTTGCGGCTCTACCAAAATAGATTCTATATTCAAATTACAAAAGAAAGTTATACGTATTTGTACAGGATCGCATTTTCTGGCTCATACTGATTCTTTATTTCATGAGCTTAAAACATTGAAGGTTTTTGATTTGAATATTATTCAAGTAACAGTAATTATGTTTAAATATATACATGATCAACTTCCATCATCGTTTAATAACATGTTTAGGTTTAATACTTCTGTCCATTAGTACCCTACTCGTATATGTAGAAATTTCCACCTTTTGAATCCCAAATTATTAGTGACACATAAATCTATAAGACATTCTGGTCCGGACATTTGGAATAATCTCCCGGATAATATAAAGTCCTGTTCAAGTATTTGTTCTTTGAAAGCCTCACTAAAACGATATTTGATACAATTATATTCTCCAAACCAATTAAGCTAACAAATATTTATAGTAAATGATTGTCATCTTATTGCCAATCTCTATTTTCTTCCTTCAACTGCATCTTGCACTCTCACCTGCAACTGCACTGCACTCACCTGATCACCTTCCTCCAAGAGAGTTATATCGTTGGATAGTCATTTTATGAGGCCTCCATCCATTTCAAGCTTAATCGCTTATGATGGTGGTCTCCTGCATTCATTGATCTCTGTTGTTTACTGAAAAAATACTGTATATCTTATTTTATGTTTCTGTGTATCTACATTGCTCAATGCAATCACCTATGTGTATCTATTTACTGTTATCGATTCATTTCACTGCACTTGTTATTCTTTGTTCTTTGTACTTTTTGAAGTTTGTATTCAAATTGCATCTGATTGAATGCAGAAATAAAAAAAAACAAAGTAAAACAAAGCGATCGTAATAAAGTGTGGGTCCCACACTTTAATAGAATCGCTCTGTTTTGGATATCTCAGCCCTTTCAAAACCACTTTTCATCAAATAAACGTTGAATTCCTCGTGGAATTACACGCTCTTTCATAATAATCACAAGAGGTTTCTCATTATCTCACTAAAAATGTTAGAAACCTGAAATTAGGTCTCAACCAAAACTATACGATTCCTTTAACTAACAGTGTAGATTAGGTGAGAAAATTGCCAACCTCGTGCAAAGAAGTCTGCTGTATATCATAGTTAAATGTTTTCACAATCTACCACGACGACCGTTACCCAAAGAGCGCAATTTGTTGTTTATACTCGTTCTACGATGCTGTTTTTGCGTTTCACAGGCCAAACCTTTACCTCCTTTTCCACGTCCGGCGCCAGAACTTCATTTCTTAAAGAGGAATCATTATTCAAGTTGAACGATCGTTGAATTATTTGAAAAATGCAATTCCATAACAAAGTACCAATAAAACTCAATGAACGAGGTGGTCTGATATATTTACGGAGACTTTGGTCACAAAACAGAAAAAGGACAATGTTCAACATTTCAAAGTAAGCTCCTCACTAAGATAGAGCTAAACAAATCCGTCCGTCTCACTTTACCGATTGTAAAACAAGGATTAATTATTCTCATCAAATTGAACCTATTTGACAATAAATATATTGAGTTATAGTAGTCCCAAACAGTCAATTCTTACAAGTTTCGACATTATTCTTAGAAAATGGAGAAATCCATGTGCATACTTAACCATAATGTTAACCCCAGAGTAAGGCCAGGCTGGCCAGCTTTTGACTGCCTGTGTAGCTTTTAATACGACCAACGATTTTTAGGCTCCACATGATTATAGCAGGTGAAATGTTTCGGTCCTGTGAATGTAGATCCCTTGAAGATATGGAGGAAACGGGAGGAGAATTTGTATAGAGATAACAAATCATTCCATAATAAAGCACGGAGTCACAGATTCTAGTCACTAAAACAAGTTTTATGGTGTTATGCTAAAATTGTTGTGCTTAATCCACGAAATCAAAAAGAATATCATTTAAAAATCAATGCAAACACGAAAATATTTCCAACGCACATTTTCCTTTTCCTTACATCATGGTACTGTTATTGGCCATAAAATCATTGCATAAAAAAGCATGTGAAACAAAAAAGTTACAATCAAAAGTGTATTACGCACCTTTTGGAAAAGAACTCAATCAATCTTAACACAATTGTAATAAGACACTTTTTCGTCATCCTAGTATATGCGTCACGAAAAGTTGTATACGCCGATTTTACTTTTGGACTCAAAATAGGTAAAATGGGACAACCTGGTCAATCCTCGCGGTTTCATTTTTTTTTTTCAGATTTTTTTTAAAGCAATTCTACATGATTCTACAATTTTACAAAAACTGATGGGAGATTGTGGGGTATTTTTGCAGATTTTTTAGGACACTTTATTGTAGAGGTCCCTTTTTATTTCTTAAAAACCGTTAACACACTATTCCGCTTAATTTGGTAATTCATTGTGGTTGGTATTATAGAGTTTTGCATATCCCCTTCTTTGTCACATTCATTGCACGCAGAGCACAGCTTGATGAGAAGAGTACCAGCCCTTTTGTCATTAAAAACTTTCCAGAGAATGTGATATCTTCCCATTATTTAAGTTGTCTACAAAGAAAAGTCACTTGTATTGAGTTATACATTATTTCAGAACGTAGAGACGATTTTTTTTCCCTCTCTCTTTTTGGTAGTTTCTTGATGCATGGTCGCATTATGACAACCATTTTTGAATAAGAAACAAACACAAATAAAACTGAGAGAAGAGTAAAATATGCGATGATATTAGTTAAAGTAAGCACATTATCGTTTCTTAATTTTTCCTGGCATTAGAAGTGATTTTTTTTTTCATTCTGTTCTTATTTTTATTCAATCTAACATGAGGGGACCTATATACTCACAGTGAAATTTATACAATTTACATTATGCATGTTTACATGTATAAAGTTAACCAGTAATAAAAGAAACCTTGCATTTACTCAGTATCTACACGCATCAGAGGGTGAAATATTACTCACTGCCCTGCTGTCAAACATAGCAGGTACAGCCCCCCATAAAGACTATTCATAAAACGTATTATACAATTGTAGGTAAATGCCCTCTTTGGGCAATAAAAATTCATTGAACTTGACGAGTCGGCAGGGCAAATTACTTGTCAGCGTATGAAATAGTTCACAATTTTATTTTGTAATCCATGTCTAATAAACCTTGGACTTTGCACACATGCCAAGTATAACTATGATGATCGAGCTCATGTGGTAATGACATAATGACCATTATTTTTTTAAAGAAAAGGAGAAAAGAGAAAAGGAGAGAGAGAGAGAGAGAGAGAGAGAGAGAGAGACTTATGACTGTATGAGGGAATCATAATCAGAAAATGAATAATTATTTCCGTTCTCTCGACAACTTCTAAAATTGACGTGAGAGGGGGTCACTGCCTCTTCCCATTTTAATTGAAGCATCACTACACACCTGTATTCCCTGAAAACAAAACAAAGCAAAACAAAACAAAAACTCTTGCAGACCCCATGGAGCGAGGAAATGAAAATGGGATGGGGATGGTAGAGCACCCCTGTGAAACGTAAGAATTGGGAGTGCGAAATCACCCAAATTTTTATCGATTAGAGATTATTTTTCAACTACAATAGAAAGCAATATGAAATATTTTATAACTTTCTAAACCCCGCGAATCAAATATTGTATATACCCGTATGTAACGTTCTCGACCTGTTATAAATCCTAGTTTTTTGTTGTTCTTTGTATATCAATGATTAAATAAACTCCTCCAGAACTATAAAAGATATAATAATCTGTACGGATGACACCAATGTTTTTCACTCCCCCCGCCTTTAATGAACTTTGAACACTGATTAAATCTTTACACAAGTAGATAGACAAAGTTCCTTGAAGGTTTTACGTGAAATGCATTGGCTGTCACTGAACATTAAATCTTCCTGAACAAATATTATACTTTTCTTGCATCTTTTTTTCGCAATATCATGCCATCAATTTATTTTACTACATGATGGCGTCTAATTGATTGAACCGAGACAAAGTAAATTTGTAAGAATTAAAAGTTACTTTAATTCACCTTGGAATTGACATACATGTATAACTGCATGTATCCGTCTCAACTTTACGAAACTTCACTTTTACATTGCATATTAGTTTATTGCTCGGATTGTTACCATATTTTAAAGTGCCACCATTTATCGGGAATATATTGACATGCATGTATTCATAATTCAATTCAGTTCAATTCAAATGATAACATCCGTCTCAACTTTACGAAACTTCACTTTTACATTGCATATAGTGTATTGCTCGGATTGTTACCATATTTTGGAATGCCACCATTTTTCGGGAATGTATTGACAAACATGTATTTATAATTCAATTTAATTCAATTCAAATAATAATAACATCCGTCTTAACTTTACGAAACTTCACTTTTACATTGCATATTAATGTATTGCTCGGATTGTTAACCATATTTTGAAATACCACCATTTTTCGGGAATTACTATTATTCTGGCTGAACTAAACCATTATTTTATTATTCTTGCGATTGTTCATAAATTATCCTTATCTAAACACTTATTTCAACTGTTTCATTGGGTAATATTACTAAAAGATTTTTTTTTATAGATTTTTATGCAAAAAAAAAATTACAATTTGAATGGTTTCCTAACATTTGGGATGGTCCTTAGATAAAAACTCCGCAGTTCATCATTACCTAATTTGCATCATTTGTCTGATTTATCATGACAACCCCAACAGAAAATGTGTCAAGTAAAAAGCGCGTTTTTGAAAATCGGTTTGCCACGATGGTAATTTCAACATCACCACACTGACCATCGAACAGTATGAAAGTGTAGCAGTCTACTCA
Organism: Diadema setosum; assembly: GCA_033980235.1. NCBI lineage: Eukaryota > Metazoa > Echinodermata > Echinoidea > Diadematoida > Diadematidae > Diadema > Diadema setosum. Next base: position 18,503,800 of record CM067071.1, read on the forward strand.
GTACTAAGATGAAACAAGCCAATCCAACATCCGACATTTTGACTAGGTTAACGTTACCTGGTTACTATGACGTAAAAGCGTCAGCGCTGCCCAGATGTCATGATCTTCACTGTCTTTTCTTTCTTCTTTTTTTTTCTTCAGTAGTTGATGTTATTTTCCAGGACTATGAAATTAAGGTATTTACGAGTAGTGACATGAAGAGAAGCCGACAAATGTCTCCTTCAGAAAACTTTGCGTTAGACTTTACACTATGAAGCGCATTGCAAAACATCATGAAATGGTAACGGTTTAACAAAAGAGTTTATTTCCGCGTGGCACAATACTTCTTTGAGAAAGAGAGAGGATATATGTTCATGTACATTTCATCATAGCAATTGGGAGTTAAAAGATCACAACACGAACTATAGCAATAATTGCAAACATACACACACGTACACAAACTTACATTACCATGATATGTTTACTTAATAGGAAAGAAACGAAACAGTAGGAAAATCATGACACCTGACTGGATTACGATTGCACGGAAAATAATGTTGTTGTTGAGCCTAACAACACAGTCCCCCCCCCCAAAAAAAAAAACACAAACAAACAAACAAACAAACAAACAAACAAAAACAACAACAACAACAAGCATTAAAACAATTATCATTTTCTTGTCAAATTATTCCTTTCATCCTGACTTCTGCTTTTGCAAAATATGACATTTTCCTCTTCTTCTTCTTTTTTGCCCCGCTTCGACTAAGCTCTGCCCTTACACAAAATAATATTATTGTTATCATTGTTATCAAATGTCTCTCTTTCTTTGCATTTTGTGATGTCAACAGAGGAATAGGTTTGTCAAAAACAGAATCACGATGCATTGATGTTATGCACCTGTCCATGCCATGTTTGGAGGGTTTAAACCCTCAATTAATAATGATATCTAATTACATCCTACCAGCAGCACCAGCTCAAAGCTAAGTAATAATTCGACCCAAGCTCCGCATATAATGCATATAATGCAACATTTGAATAGGCAAAGCAGCCGAGCACAGACGATCGTTAACCTTTCAATGAAACAGGGACACAACTCGACCATGACAGCTTCGGTCGAAAATTGAATTTCTGCCTGCATATCATCTGTGTTCGACACTTCATTGGCTAACAATTTACGATGAACTTCCCGAGGCTTTTATAGATTACGTCAAGGCAACTGAATGAAAAAAGTAGTGTATCTGACAAATTAACGAAAATCTCTGAGCTGTCATTAAAACCAATAATCAGTATCGGTCATTCGTAGACCTAACCACAAACTTGTGTCTCCGGGGCGTGTACAACAGGAAAGACTGGCTTCGTTATTGCTCTCTGTCAATCATTTGATTAAGATCCATACCATCAGTTTCTAAAGAAAAGTACAAGAGTTAGAAAAGATCTTTGATCTCTAGATAGTTTCTCGGCAGCGTCTTTCGGCTCCGCTTGTACAGGGTTTTGTTCACCATCCGGATGCTTGCGTCAATTTTTCTGCGCATTGATCTGGTGAACGGGTCTCTGGTAAGGTAAACGCGTGTGACCCTTCCGTGGTTGCCCAGGGAGACGCCCGTCTGCGTCGATGACGGATGCTCCTGGGTGGCGCAGACGACGCGCTCGCGGTTGAGCGTACGGTTCAAGAAGACCACGATGTCGGAGACTTGGGCAACGGTGGAACTTTCCAGCTCCTCGTAGATAATCGGGAGACATCGCTTTTGGTTCTGAAGCCACTGCATGTTCATGGACTTCCAGCGATCGATTTGATTGTTCACGAACGTTGCCCAATCTGAAGGTTTGATTGAGATAAAAAGGAAAAAGAAAAAGAAAAGCAAACACAGAGAAGTTTTTCAAAAGAATAGTCATTTCAAAATGGTTTGTGTCAACAGTAACGAGACTGACTGAAAAGCGTCTCTGCGGCCGTTGTTTCGTCTTCCGCCCTCTGTCTCTCCCTCTCTCACTCTATCAATTTGCCTGTCTGTCTGTCTATCTGTCTGTATGCTCTCTCTCTCTCTCCCTCTCTCTCCTAGTTAATATGCTCAAATTTTGCCGATGAAAAAAGGCCTTATCTATTCTACTTGAGCACTTGAAGCCCCCAGTCGATCCCTTCGTCATTATTTCTAGTTTAGAAAAAAAAAGCCCACAAATCCGTAACCTTTGTATAGTTTTTTGGTTTTGTTTGTTTGTTTATGTTTGTTTGTTTTTTCACAGTCTTAACAAATTATTTAGCCCTCCTTCGTGTAGAAAAAAGAACAAAAAATAACCTCAGATACTATTGTCTCAGGATACCTGATGATGCGAAATATGCCACAGCTTGCTCCGGTGCACCCTGGGAAACCGACGGCTGCCTTCGGAAAGCTTCGGCTACAATTGCTCGATAAGGATTGCGAATTAGGAGAACGGCACCCTCAAACTCCCGCACATGTGAAATACCGAACTGGTGGGTTTTGATACAGATGGTGCGACGATCCCGGTAGTCTCTGTTCCCGCCGAGGAAAACTGAAAAGCAGAAAATATGTAACACTTTTAGGAGAAAACACATCATCGATAGCACTGTAAGACTAACATAGTAAAACAAAAATACAGAAATGAAAATAATAGAAAACAAACAATTATTATAAAAACACACACAAAAGAAAAAAAAATCGTATCGCTTTTTCAAGAAATGCCAAGAGTCTTGTAACTCTGTATGAAGCTTAGAAAATTTGATGAGGCCTAAAAGCGCTCAGCTTACCTTTCTTTGAGATCTCCATTTTACGCTCTGTGTCCCAGTACGTGCTTCCAGTATAAACACCAGTCGCCTTCTCGATGAGCTGACGGGTCCACGTGTTACCCGATCGGGGGAAGGACGCCAGTGCTATGAGCGGGAAAGTTCCCCGCTTACCAAGCTCGATGTGAGTGCACCGTGGATCTGAATAGAAATGCGAAACACAGTTCTGTTTAAACAATTTTTTTTTTTTTTTTGGGGGGGGGGGGGTTACGCAATAATTCGACTATTGACCTATTTCCTGTGGATGTTATTCACTCTCTGCCGTATATCCATCTTAGAACTCCAATTTATGTACTGTGATAAATGAAGGATGCATTGTTTCACATGATCTGCTTTCTTGTACCAAATGCGAGACATAGGCCTATAGGTGGCATGTCAACTCACAGTAGTAAACTATTGGCAAAATTACGTACAACCAGAACTGCTCATAACAAACATGCCAAAGAAGTAAAGCTGATTCATTATAACAAACGACTAAAAGCCCTACACAGTTATATCATTCTACACGCATTATCGTCACATTTTATCGGGACCGTTGGAGGCTTCATTGTGCACGGCAGTAGCAATTAATAAAAAAAAAAAAATCGGTATAAATTAAGCCTGTAAAATATCGAGTCAGTGTTTGGGTATCATGAGCCTTCTTCTTCAAAGGCCCCACAGAGCTATATGGCGCTGGCAGTCTTAATCAAAGAGCTAGAACTGGGGGGTGTTTCATCAACGTTTGTCGGCGCTGACAACTTGAATCACCATAGTAACAGTCAGTGACCAGAGCATCTCAGCCAATCAAAACCAAGGATTTTGCTGAAATTGGTCAGCGCCGACAGTTGTCGGCGCTGACAAGCGTTGATGAAACACCCCCCTGAAGCCGAACAGCGCAAGATTTGAGAGCTGCGGTTGCGATGATTATTAACGAGTGATATAAAATCTACCACACGGACCATTCCTACTGAATGATTCAGTAACTAATTACAGTAATGGAAGTAAGTTACTTTGCCAAAATAATGAAACTGCTCGATTCACCATCGGGCGCCAGTCAGTGCGTAACAGAAAATTATTATCAGCTGATTCTCTTTCGATTGGTTTTAATGTTGGTTCCAGACGCCACTCATGGCAAAATGATCAGTGATTCGAATGCGTAAGTAAAAAATGAATAATTAAATAGATAAATAAAAAAAAAATCGGAGCGATCCCTATAGGCTTCCCACTGCTGGCTTACTTAGTCTCTCTAAAACAACCCTGTTCTTTCTCATCTAGCATTTACTGCAAGGGGGGGGGGGGGGGGTAGACAAAAGGCTTCACTCAGGTAGAATGAACATCAAACTTCAGGCGACTCCCGTTACAACGAAGTCCTCTAGCATGCTGTCCTTTCTTTGCTATATCGAAATTTCGTTCAAGACAAACAATTAAGTATATAAATGTATCCAGAAAATAATTTGAGACCTGAACTATGACACTTCTTTGTTACCAGAGTTTTGTTATAACCGTGTTCGTTTATAGCGGGAGTACACTCCAGACGACTCTGAGCAGCACGTATCATTGATAGCATTCATTAGATTGTGTCAGTACAAACTTGTTTTATGACCCATATTTCTTTCCATATAGAAAGAACGTAGAAGGATAAGGAGGAGGAAAAGAAGAATATTTTTATGAAGAAAGAAGTAATAAAAGAAAGAATCCCACATGTCACGCGAATATTGACGGGTGCCAATAGTAGGGAACGATAGATCTTTACAAAGCTGCTATTCATAAACACGTCAGTTGGCCATGACGAGATTAGAGATTTTAAAGACATTAAATGTGTGAAAAGCATGTACTTTTGTTATATTACAAGCCGACACATACGATATATTTTGGATACATAGTTACCTGCCACGGCTGTTCTGTAGACAGACATGTACATCTCCCCTCCACAATTATGTTCCGTATCGCCTGTACATGGCTGATCGCAGAGGGCACTATCGACATACGTCAGGAAGGGGGATTTCGCCGAGACTTCCGTGCAGTGGCACTCTCTCCCTCGACTTAGTGCAGCGTAGGTAAATACCTTTGGGAAACAGCAAAAAGAATAAAGAACGCCAACTGAGAGACAAAGTTAAACTTGAACTATTACTAGTGACTTGTAAACGCTTCTAGAATATCAGTCATCATATTCTTTTATTCATTTCTTTATTTTCAAGTAAACCCCCCCCCCACACACACACACAGAGAAATATACTGAAATAAGAAACATGCCACTTGCAAGGGTCAGTAACTTAAAAAAATAATGCGAGGCTTTCTTCAAACCTTATTCAATAGAGTGGTACAGCCATTTCAGTCTTAGGGCTTGCATCTTTTAAACACCTTGATTCAAACCATAGAAAAAGTTTGGGTACAATATTCCAAGAGCATCAATCTGCTTATTCCTTCGGCCAACAAAATCAATATCAAACATAATGGAATCTATTATGTTGAATATCAATTTCGTTGGCCGAAGGAATATACTCTTCCCCTTCTTACAAATGTAATTACATCTTCAGACAGAGCATAGTCTGTGCCTTTGAACTTTTTTTGAACTGTTTTTAACCTGATATATTACACCATTTATTATAATTTTTATCATTACCTGCAAAGTAAAACAAAACTTCACTAAATATTACGCCATACAAATGCTATGAATTATTATCATTGTTAAACAAAACGTCATTAGGCATTGCATCAGTTGTAAAAGGAATGTAACATTTTGAATGTAGTAGGCCTATTAAATATTTTGCTAGTTCCCCCCCCCCCTTTTTTTTTTTTTTTAATGAGGGAACTTCAACTTACTAGAAGCTCTGATTTTTAACAGTCCCCTCCATATCCTAAAATTTTGTTTCGGAGTTGACCATAAAGATATAGCATCTATTTTGTGTCTCTGTTAACAATAAATTTCTTGTGTCTTTATTGCATGTTATCATGCTGATAACATTATTGGACTGATTTTGTGCCATTATGACTTTTCATACTCAAACATTTTATTGTATCCTCAATTTGGTGGAGATGAAATATATCAACTGGAACTTAAACTAATGAGGGTTACAAAGAGTTACATCGAATGCGCATGGATATTAACGCTATTTTGTAGAAAACAAAAATATTGTCGGGCGTAAACATTTATTTTGTAAGGCATGAGTACGTCTACTCACGAGTTGTATGCACACTTCTATACAGGCTTCAATCGTCATACTATCAGCTTTCTCTGTTAATACCATGTCCCCTGTAATGACCTCTCGCATGGCATCTACTTCCGGTCTCGGTACGCATGCGCGGTAAAGAGCAGGACTGTCTATAGATGTCCATGTTAACCAGGTTTTATTCAGAGCTGCGAAGAAAGAGGTATACAGTGACAAAACAGAGATAAGAATAAGACTTTAAGCGCATGTTATATAAAGGAAGGATTGATATTAAACGAGGGAACATCTACAATCTGTGATAATATCATCATGGTTGTTCATTAATTTATTCTCACTCCGATATTATTCAGTCAAAATGAATTCAAGATTTATGTCGCCTACCAAGAAACAGATTGCGAGTAATTGGGGCAAGAGAACCTGACGGCTGATTCAGAACTTTAATTTTTCTCAAAGGGATGTCATTTATGATCTTTATAAAAATGGCCTATATATCTTTTATAATCTATATTTTTATAATTGTTCATAATTATACGCACTGTATTTATGACAAAGAGTGATAATGGTCATATTGTAAATAATAAATACACCTAATAGTATAATAATTACACATTGATAATGCTCAATTAATAGGAATAAACTAAATGACGCGTAACAATAAATGAAAATGAAAATAAGAAGGAAACAAAGGTATTTATAAACAGATGACAAACTGTATATTATGTCTTAACTTAAAAAGTCACAGTACAAAAAAGAAACCACAGAATAAAAAGGGATTGATGATAACATAGATTAAATCATACCTATCCGTCGCTTCGTTTTTCTCTGCTTGCTTCTTTGAAATGTTGCCAGCCAATTGAGTATATGAATATAAGAACGACCCAAGTCCATGGAAGACCACTTCGAGTAAACTAAAAAAAACTTCATATCTTTTTTGTTTGTCCAATAATATTCTATTTAACTGTGATGGGAAGGCAACATTGTATATACAAATTAGAACATATATTGTTATGACAATTAACATTAACATTAATTGTGGAGAGGCCATTTTGTGTGATGGACTTGGGTCGTTCTTTGATTCATATGGACTTGGGTCGTTCTTTGATTCATATACATGATATTCTGCCATAGAGATGAGAGTTGGACGAGAGAGGGCGCTATAATATGAATGTAAGAATGACCCAAGTCCTTCATTCTTACATTCATATAAGATTTAACTCATTCATTTCAGGTACTTCCGGGGGTAATTAGGATTTATCATTTATACACAAGATGAGTCCATGCATAAGCTACAATTTCCCACGTCAAACTGAATTTGGCCAAAAATTGGACTTGGGTCGTTCTATATTCATATACTCAATTAAGATTAGACAAAATTAGTGAGCGGTGTTAATGTTAAGGTTAATGTATGGGAAAACTTTATTTGTTTGTTTGTTTATTCATTTATTTATTTATTTATTTATTTATTTATTTATTTATTTATTTATTTGGGGGTTATTTGTTTTTCACTCACAGGAAATGTAGTCGGAAGGTATCCCTGCTTTCTTCTTCACTTCTTCCAGCAGTTCGCTGGTCCTCTTCACCTCCTGCCTGTTTGACTTATCGAGAGAGAGGGCGAACTCATTGTCGGTTTGTTCCTCGCGAAGGTGCAGACCAATCAGGTAGCCGAACAGAAAACACGCTAGGATGACCAGGATGGCTTCTCGCCATACATTGTGTCTCCCATGGGGAAAGAAGCCTTTGCGGGAGCAGCGAAAAATCATCGCAGACTCAAGACAACACGATTTCTTGTAAACCTTCATGGAAATAAACACAAGGAAGGAGAAATAGAAAGAGATAAATAATATATGTCTCTGTGTATGCTCCCAAGAACATGCTTTTTGTAGATAGAGTTAGTTAGTTACATTGATAATAGATATATAATAGATAGATAGATAGATAGAGTCATCTATTCATTGATTTATTGACAGAGAACGAAAAAAAAAAAAGCACAACGATGGAGAACAAATCAGTATTTCCTTGTTCCAAGTGATAAACGTCTTTGCGTGTTTCCCCAGCCTGTTCCCATCGCGTGTCAGTTTGTAATTATATCATTTTTATCATCATCATTCTTAGGTTCATGATAACATTATCTTAATCATCATCATCATCACCATCATCGTCACGACTACACAAGTGATATTTATCATCAATGCTGATATTCTATACTTCATACTGCTATTTTTGTCATTATTGCTCAAATAACTTCAAACCATGCAGGGCGAACAAAATAATTATGTGCAGTACACGTGCACTGCTATACTGTAACGCAGCAATTATTCTATTTTTTTTCCACAAGCACTACAAGGATTCATAAGACCACCTACTACCATAGAAAAGCTGTAATTATACATGTAAGAAAACACAAAACTGTCAACATTCTATAAAGTGAACTATCAAAGACAAAGAGAGGAAGAGTCCATTCGGCCTACATGCTGGAATTTACCAATGTCTTGACAAAGACACAGCCGGTTATAAAGAAACATGTTCAGATATTCAGATATTCAAATTGGATAACCAATTCAGGAAACGCAGGTTGTGACGGTCTCACAGTCACTGAATATGCAACTGACAAACACACACACACACACACACACACTAGTCGAATGCCTATTACCACACTTTCCTCCCTATTGTCGCTTTGTTTCTATTTCCGCCAACAAATAGCTACAATGGAACAAAACAAGGAGAAATGCTATATATATGCAACCACTATCGGTCATGTCATACCTGAAGAGGCAGCTAAATTTCAATAAACAAACAAACAAACTCAGACGTTACCTACCTCTCGTTCTGAAAGGGGCTGTGATGTCATACCTCACCAATTAGCATTTGTGGCGACATCTGCAAAATTTTCAAGAAATTCGTGTTTTACAATGCTGTAAAATATTGCCCTCTCTTTCTCTTGACAGCGTGTGAGAACATGATGATATCATTGTTGATAGAGTTAATATTTAGGATGTAAATTGGGTCATTCTATTCTTGATACCTTCAATGCAATTCAAGGTAATTATTTCATCTAATTCAATTGCCATTTATCTCTATCTAGCAAGAGTTAAACAAAATGCAAAGCCTATACATCTCATATAGGCCGCGTTACACAAATCATATTGTCAATTATCACTTTGTAAGGACTACAATGCAGTGTAGATCGTAAAGTGCATAATAATGATATGCATGTACATTAAAGTATAGCCCATCAGAATAGGCACTGGCAGAAAAGTAAGTATGGAAAAGAGTGGTCTGCTGAAAAGTATAAGGACTTGTACAAAGTGGATCACCTGATACGTAATCTCTTCGAATTATATATATATATATATATATATATATATATATATATATATATATATATATATACATTTATAATTGTTTTACTTTATTATTGTGGAGAAAATGATTTCTTGCTATCAATTTATCTATGTATTGAAATGAACTGACCAATTTTAGACAGACTGTCTGGACGCTACAATGTAACTGGAACAGGCACCAACTAATGTCCTATCCTAGAATTCCAGAGTTGAGTGCGTCGGTGTTATGAATATTGGTCCTTGGTCCTGGTGAAATTCAACCGTTATCCCAAATACATGTATTTACCAGTGATTGAATCCGCAGTACATAAATTCAGAATGAAGGAAACTTGAGGAACAATGGGCTGGGTTGGATATACACATCATGATTAAAAAAGAAAGAAAGAAAGAAACCCCCAAAACAAGAACAAAGACAAAAGAAAAAAGAACAAAACGTAACTATGATTTACAACAACATTTACATAATGAATCGTTAGATCCACTAAACACTATACCGTATTTTGTAGCAAGGAAGTGTTTTGTGTGAACACAACCTTATTTTCTTCTTTATTACACAAATTAAACACGGTCTGGTTGAGGAAGTAAATGTGCTAAACACAGTCATGACGTAAGTCATTCAGTCTGTCCTAATATTAAAGGGTCTGATGAGGAGTTAACATTCGATGAGCTTAATTGCTGTCTTGCTATGGTTGAGCTATATCGTTAGTAGGCTTACATGTATACAATAGCCATTTTACTAAACTGTTCTGTAATGCAACCTAATTTCGTGTAAAGATTTCATTAGATGCCATCAAAATATTATTTCTACTTAAACTTTATTAATTAAAAAGAAGAAAAGCCCAAGTGTAAGGGGTGAATTATTGAAGTAATGATTGCAGTAGTTCATCTTTTTTTTAATGATTATGTCCCCTGGCCTCTGTGGAAGAGCTCGGATGATATGTAATTAGATTAACGTGACAATTCTGTTCAGTTCAAGTGACAATGCCATAATGATACAACAATTAGATGCTGTGCAATACTTTCTATGCATGTGTTTTCATCCCCACGATGGAACAAAAAAAATATCATGTAAAGAAGGGGAAAATTAATCAGCAGGGCAGAAATTCTGAAAACATTGGAAGATGTGTCATAAAAAAGACTGAACCCTTCCCCCATTGTCTATGTCTTCACGCTCCCGCCGCAGGCGAGCCCAAATAATAATCCATGACAGAAAAGGTGTAATTAAGACTTACCAATTTAACTCCTTCACAATATTCTACGCTGTCTTGACCGATGCACTTCAACACATACAGTATCCCGAATGTGAAGACATTGATAAATGACGGTAATACGTGCCTGTTCACGTCATCAGAGTCCTGTTCTCAGCATTGCCCTGATGATATCGTCTGCACAGAGCATGTCTCCGCTCGTCATTGTTTTGTATCGCTGGGTGGATTTAGTACAAGGGGGACGTATTTGAGGAAAGTCAAGAGGAATGTAAACACCCCTTGCAGACGTGTGCGATACTAACTGACGTGCCTGAGCTATTGATCGGTTGATCGGTCGACCGCCCTATTCTTATGCAGATGATTTGACCAAACCTTAATCTTTCTTTACCTCATATAGATTTATGACCGGGTGTTCAGTACGTACATGCATGTGTGTAGATGCATAGAGCATATATCCTGTCCCCTTTACTTCGGAAATTGTCTTTATAGTTCTTTTTTGTTAAACTAAAAGTTCCCTACTTTGAAAATAATCGACGAAAAGAAATGTACCGTGATATGATCATGGCTTTGCATGTTCCACGTAGCATTTACAAACTAGTTATCTTCGAGTCGAGAGAGGGAGGGCGAGAGGATCGAGGGAGAGAGAACATAAATATCTAGTGGAAATGAAAAGGCAGCGCGAAGTAGAATATTATGAATAAAATTATCTTTTTTTGTATACATTTCTGTATTGATGTATAGCACCCCATACACACAACCAGGAATTGTGTGTGAGTGAGTGGCAAGGGGGGGGGGGGGGGGGGGGGCAGGGGAGCTGATCGCAAGGTTCTTCGACATACTGCCCATTCGCACTCACTCAACTTTACTTTCTAGTTCACTTAAAAATGTAATTGTATACTCTCCACTGCCCCGTACACGATGACGGCTGAAGGTTCTGTTGAAAAAGGTAAATACAAACGAAAACACCGAAATAACCTAAAACACCTTTAAAAATCAGAAGAAACAAGCAATTAGAGAATATCAAGTGTAAAATGACGTGAAGCATGACTTTAATAAGTAGAGTAGATGGTATGTCATTAAGAATTTAGTATTATTACAAGCAAGCGTGGAGTTTTCTTTTGTTTTGCTGTCGTTAAATTTCAGTTTCAATTAGTCAAATGCAGGTCTACGTCCACTCCTCACTCATGGACCATCTTTTTTGTCACAACGTGCCTAAACTGAAATTGATTAAAACGATGAGAACTATGTATTAAAAGATAAAGTAAAAATAAAAATAAGAAAGTTGTCGGTTATAACTAAAAATACAAAGCAATCGACTAGCACCGAAAGCGAGTAGCTGCCGAAAACACTGAACTGAAACAACTATACACGTAAGAGGATCGTCTACTTTAGAAAGAATAATACCACACACACACACACACACACACACACACACACACACACTAACATTTTCCTCTGTTCATTTTCATATTTAGGCCTATGTATATAACATAAATTTTCCCACCTAATTTCATCAGATTTGCATTCAAATTAATGAAATGGTGTTCCAATTAAAGCGATTTTAGAAACTGATCTGACACCACGGTTCACTTTCATTCTGTGAGCATTCAAATTCGTTTCATGTCATTCCTTTTAGATTCTATTTCATTCAGTTTAGAGGGAAATTCATTCGATTTAATGACTCCATGTTGCCATTCAATTTGACGGCAGCTGGATAGACGTTCAATTTCGTCTCAAGTACGAATTTCAAGTTCATTTATTGGAACATAACTTCGCACTTTGAACGTTCAAATTCAATTCACATAAGTATTTTAAACGCGTTTTCATTGTGATATACTATATTATGTAATTTCATTTTCATCTCAATGTTTCATTTAATGAGTTGATTATGTATTGTGTGCATTTCTTTCCTGTCAACCTTTATTATACTTTCAGTGAGAAACTCATAAAATCGCATGCTGATGACATTTAATCAAATGAACTACAGTTCGACCTCGATTATCCGGCCTCCTTTTATCCGGAAATCTCTATTATCCGGACGCGTTCACGCAGTGAAGGACTTTTTTTTTTTTTCGTCCAAAAATTGAGGAAAAAAAAAACAGTGACTTTCATGGATCTATTTCACTAATTATTTCATAAGATGTGCATGATAGGTTTCTCAATATCTAATGAGGTAAAACGTGTATGATTTTCACAAAAAGATATACTTTATTTTTGTGAAGAAGGGACTACAATTTTGCGCAGGCTAGCAGAGATTACACCACCGTTGCGGGGTACGCTACCTGCCTAGCTGCCAGTGCACTGGGACGGCAGCTATAAACATTAACATTGTGTCTCCCATATCCGGCCAATTCGCTTATCTGGATGAGCGCCGGTCCAGACATGGCCAGACAATCGAGGTCGAACTGTAGTTACCTTTTTGTATGTTAATCTCGGTGATCATTCAAATTCACTCTAACCTGAATGATCGCTTTGTTAAATCGAATGCAAATATGATGAAATTAAGGGGGAAAACATATATTAAACTTTAATAAATGGTGGGAAGCACTCGAATCACAATAATATTATGATAGCTTCTTTCTCTTTTTGCTGTTAGAACTTGACAGAACGTTCAACTACAGTAAGCTATGTCAGTTATCTTTAAAGGGGTCCAATACTTTCACATAAGGTTTCTGACATGTTTGATTTATTTATTGCAAATTTTAGCTAAATCGGACAGGGAATAAGGAAACAACAGCAAAATGTTCTTTAAATAAATGAACCATAGAGGGCGACAAATATAACTCAGGATGGATACTCTTGTGGACAACTTTGAATACTCTCCAGTCATTTTCTACACAAACGTTGAGTATTTTGAAGTTTTCTCTTGATTCACATATTAGAAAGAGCTTCAAAATATGCTTTTGCAAAGTGCATTCCATCATGCCACATTTGGATTTCAGACATTGTTGCGAAGAAGTTGAAAAATGCGACATTTTATTATGAATATTCACAGTAAATCGCACCATGGACTTTTTCCACAATACGTCACAGGCTGTCTGCTGCCCTCTACTGATTGTTGATTTTTTTTTCTATCTACCTTTCTTTCTTTCTTTTTAAAGCTGGGATTTCCTTATTCCTTGCTCGATTTGGCTCAAACTTGCAGAGATTAATTCGAAAATTTATCAAGCAAATGAATAAGAATCTTCACATTAAGGTAGTGGCTCCCTTTAACGGTTTGAGGAGAATGTATGGAGGTAGGAATCTGCAGTGCAGTGAGGTATGTCAGTTATTTATTTATTTATTTTTTTTTTATAATTCTTTATTCGAATTTCGTTCAATTTCATATCACAAGAATCAGAAATGTTCACAGAACAAAAACAAGAGTTAAGACATCATACGAAAACGGACTGCATTATACACAAACATAATACAAAATAACATCAACTTACACTATATAAGGACAAAATGCAGTAATACCAACATTGTGCAAACTAATGTCAAACTTACATTGTAACTATTTCAACCGAAAAAAACCCCCAACGAAATCCGTTTTTTTTTAATGTTTAAAGGGGTTCAACCCAAACACACACACACACACACACACACACCAATGCATGCAATGCGCATAATTATTCAAACAACGCGGTATTTTGCACTTATCCATGATATTAAGCAAGTATATTATTGTACAATTTGTTGTATTTCCTACTGCCTCATTCGGATGTGTCTACCATGGTACATTTGAGAACACACACACGCACACACACACACACACACACACACTTATATAGTGGCGCATATTATATAAATAAATAATGCACGCGTCTACCTTTCCGACTTGTGCTCATGGCACTTACAAAGCATGCAAAGGGGGAAGAAAATAACTAACAAGAAAGCATATAAGCAACAGAATTCTCCCATACATAAAAGTATAAAGTTATGAAATCCTCAATGTGATCGGAACAAATAGATTCGAATGTTTCTGTTAACAAAGCATGACATAATTGGAAAGGTACAGTAGTTGATTCGAAACTTTTGGTTCAATGACTGAAAAGGCACAATCCCCCATCCATGTTCTATTCTGGTTACGCAGGTATATTTGGGAGAGAGAATAAACAAAGAGAATAAAAAATATATATATACATGTAAGATAATGATACATAATCATATATATATATATATATATATATATATATATATATATATATATATATATGTATATATATATATATATATATATATAATACATATATATGAAGAGTTTGTTTGCAAAAACCGATAAGTCCATAATTGCCAAAATGGAGATATTTGCGATTAAAGGTCAAGAAAAATAAAGAGAATAATACAAAAATTTTTGCTTCTTTTGACCATAACTTCAAAAATGTACCTTTATATGTAGTGACCAATATATCACTTAAAAGGTATTTTTTTATACTTTATGACAGAGACTGTACTTCAAAATCTTCAAAAAAGGACGTATCGGTTTTTGCGAACAAACTCTTCATACATATATTTACAGGTTGTCTTGCCACACATTACAAGAAGAAAAAGTCTACACACAAATGCAAATTTTGTTATAAATCATTAATGTATTTTGGACAGATGCATCCACAGTATTTCAAATGTACAATGCTTTTCATAGTAAAGTTTTTATGCCTGAACAAAATGGACATACCTAAGGAGAAGTACATACACAAGAGAGATCTTTTCAGCAAGAAAAAGATATGCACACACGGAAGTACAAAATTAGTCTTCAGTCACAACGAAACATGCATTTTTGTTGATGCTCTGGTTAAAAACCTTCACTGTCATACAATAAAAAAAAAACATATTTAATGCAATACAATCCTTAGCATAGCATTACAAAGGGATATGATAGTTCAGTCCTATTAGTGCGTACACAACCGCTGTGGCTGGAAATTTAACAACTGGACATTACTTCATACATAAACAACCGGCCATACATCTCATTTACAAAAGAAGATAAATAAATATGAACATACCACAAAAGCAATGAAATGAGACAAATACCTGTGAAATTATTTGGATATTCTTTTAGCAATTGTTGGATCATCTTTCATATGTCATAATGATTATTAAAAAAAGAAATGGCACTCAATAGGAGATGGCAATCAGGTACTACTTTGGACTGTTAGTGTATGTCATTACACAGCACTGGAAGTGGGAGTCTTTCTAATGTAGCACCACACATGGTATAATGTGGGTAATGCCAATGGAAACTACCTCAAATGGGAACCATCTCAAATCAATCAAGTTAATGGCATGGGCAAATTGTTATCCAGTCCGTCTCAAAACAGCTGGGAAAATAGCACAGTTTTTGCACAGGGAAAAAGGGAGAGAGAAACAGTTAAAACAAAACGAAACCCCAAACAAAACAGTGATATGACAAACTTTTTACTCCAGATGCAGGTTGAAGAAACAAGACATGTCAAACTCCTAAGCAGGGATATCACTTGCATAGTCTATAAGGCATTGGGCTGGACCAAAAATGGAGATTGTGAGTATAGTCAAAGCTGTACAGAATGAAGCCTTGTATTTGATCAGAACAATGACAATGAAAGGAAGAAAAACATTCATAAAAAAAAAAAAAACAAAGACAAAAAGAACCCCACTGTTTAATAAAACCTGGCATGTCCTGTATGACGCATTGCCTGAACAGTGGAACCAGTTAAACACACATGATATTTTTCTCCAGGATCAGTAGGCAAAGACTATTATGACTGTGTGCTGACTGCAGTAACATGGGTTTAGTCTGTGTGTGGAGGATGGATTATTTCACTATTGCCCAACGAAGGGAGTGTGTATTATCTGTTTTATAACAGGGTGCTGGTGATTCAAATTCTTTGACAGTCAATTTTTGCAAAGATATCCAGGCCGGCACCTGCTTTGAGTTATCAAATGAACCACAATTACACAAACGGCTGCAATGTAGTTTGAATACACTGGGAATGCAGCTGAGTGCAGATGAGAGGTTGTTAGTACCAGTCCAGGGGCGGATCCAGGAATTCTGTAAAGAGGGGGTGCCTTTACAAAATTAAAGGGGGGGGGGGGTGCAAGCACGACACTCCCATTTTTTCTTTTATTTCTCTTGTTTAAAAAAAAAAAAAAAACTAGCAAGGGGGGGGGGGGGCGCTCTCGGTGCACCCCCACCTGGATCCACCACTGCAGTCATTATTATACTAATGCCTGATGACATATTAAATTTGGATTTTTGTGAAAAATAAAAGACTGGTAACATGATCTTTCAGTGAATCACATGATTAGGAGTGAATCATTTGGTAAGGATTCATATAACCTGTTCGGATATTGTTGGAAATGATTGATGTACACTAAAGATTGTAGCTGCCAGCATGTCCATGTACAATTTATTAATCACTCGTACGAAAATTACTAATAGGCGATTGCTTTGCATAGAAGCAGACAGTTCTCAGATTTAAAAAAAACACACACAAAAAAAAACAATAATACACAAAACCTTATGACCAAGACAAAAGTTACAGGCTCGTCTACTTAATTACCCAATTTTTCTAATAGTTGGCAGCTATGAAAGGACAACCATATCAGTACTACTTCTACTACTGCACCTATCTGGGGAAGGCATTTGCAGCTGTATACATGGTAGTATACACAGTGCCTCATTCCTCATCAGGGCTATGGTAATGACTGCATTTTTAGTGAATTTTTTTAACATTGCAACAATGGGCGTGTGCCACTGGTCTGGTTCCATGTGTAACAGGCCAACAGGAACTGTATTAAAGGAACGCAAGTCAGGCCACTCTCTTGAGCTTTGCCAAACTTGCACCTCATCCATACCATTCTCAACAACAACAACAACAACAACAACAACAACAACAACAACAACAACAACAACAACAACAAGGAGGTCGTAGGTTCGAATCCTGCTTGAGTATGTACGCCCATGATTTTTATCATGGCTACTACTAAAACACTGATCAATTCAGTGCTTATTTACGTCAATGTAGGGCAATTTGTCAATCAGTTGCAACATCCATACCATTCTCAACAACAACAACATCAACAACAGCAGCAGCAACCACAACAACAGCAGCAGCAGCAGCAACAACAACTACAACAACCACAACAACAACAACAATTACTGCTACTACTACTACTACTACTACTACCCAGGTCCTTTATGCAGGGCTCCACACTAACTTTTATTTTTAATGGCCCAAAGGCAAACAGCCGACCTTTTTTGGTGGCCCGATCAGGCCACCAAATTCTTCATTTCTGAAATCTTGGTGGCCCGCGTGCATTTTTGGTGGCCCCGGGCCACTGGGCAACCGTTTGTGTCGAGCCCTGCTTTATGGGTATGTCTGGTTTCGCTTTTGCTTTTTTGTTTCCACATAGACGAAGTACAGGACATAACCAGGCTCAGGTAGCAATGGAGTGTAAGTAGCCTACATAGTGGCTGCTAGTGGGGTCAAGGGTCAATGCAATCCACATGAATGTTCATTCACAACAGGATCTTTGTTCGTGGTCTCAGGTTAAGCACTACCGGACTGAACCTGTCTTACTTGAGAAAATGTTATGATTCTTCCTGTTTTAATCACAATAATGCATTACAATATGAAAATACAGAAAAAATGAGAAGAAAGGATTTCTTTAATAGTTGTCATTATATGAAGTCTATTGGAACTGCATAAATAAACATACAGCACTTGGGACTTTTTGACGATTCTATAGCTCCATACATACAAAGAGTACATTATTACAACTTACCCTGTGTTAAACAGCATAGACTTTGAGTTACAGTTGTATTACAAATGACTGCATGTTGCCATGATGGTAAACTTGTGTGCATATGGAAAGCAGAAGTTTGTATGACGATTACAAATAATACTCGACAGTATAACGTTAGAATGTCATGACATCTTTAATCCAAGAGAATCTGCAATAGAAATAACAACAAATAATTGAGTATCTCAGGGGCAGACTGTCCATTATTTTACAGTGTGCAATTTCCAGTGCACAAATATTTTATCCCTTTTGTGTGAAACACTTGCAGGCACATTCAAATTCTTCTTGCATATATCAACTTCATTGTTCATCTCACAGAAAAAAAAAGAAGAAGAAATGAAACATGATTTCAAATGAAATTTGACAAAACTCATTCCTTCAGACATTCATCTACAAAATGTATGTGAAGTTAAAATGCTAAAAATTTTTAAAAAATGGGAAGAGTGTGTTATCAATTCATTTGAGTGGTTTTCAAAGTGTCCTTCTACTCCATCGTCATGACAATGACATAGACATGTAGGCCATCTGAAAGTACACATTCCACACTTTAAACCATTCTTAACCCTCCATGTGCTTTGAATGCCAGTTGACACAGGAAAATCCAAAGGGTTGTACACACTGTCTAAAGTCCGTAGCAAAGAGGTTTAATACAATCTGGTTTCCTTTAACCCGTTGAGGACGGTTGATTTTGCTACAACACACATTTTCCATAGACTGTTGCTGGAGTATACTCGGGACTCGTCCTCAACGGGTTATTAAAGGGAGTGTCTGACAAAGAAGATACTTTGCTATTTTCTGGTACTGAGTTTTCCATGACGATCTCCAGTATGCTTAGTATTTTTTTCTTCTTTTCTTCTTTTTTTTTGTTGAGAAAACGCATTTTATAAGTCATCTGTGTGAAAAAAAGTCCATACATTTCATGAAATGATATTTCTTCATGTGATACACAGAAATAATTGTTTACATTAATAATGATAAAAAAAAATAATGGTCTTTGTTTTGACTCGTGGGCCTAAATGTTCAAAACTCTTGCTTTTTGTCAAATTCCTTCAGAGACAAATTCGAAAAGGAAAATGTAGCTGGGTTTAAACATCACCGACTTATAAACGTTTTGCAAGTGTAAATGTACAGAAATACAGCATGAAAATGCTCTGATTGCAACTACTGTGACTTCATTTGACTTTTGCTTTGGTTTGTTTGCTTCACTCCTTTAATAGTGAATTAAACAGGTGAAAACAAATAGTTGCAGGTGTCTGTACACATGACCTGGTCCAATCTTGAAATCATAAAGAAAAAAAGGTAGAGCCTGGAGCAATTGTGGTGTTTTTCGGTGAAAATGTTAACAATTTCTAGGTCAATTTTGCCATGGACTGGATAAAATATCATTCCCTCTAGATAATCTAATTAGAAGTTTTCTAGCAACTGTGAGCTAATTGGCGACAGATTTTTTTTCTTCTAATTTTCAGTAAAAAGCATGACAATCTATTTGAAATGATGCCACAGAAGGTTGACCTTCGTTCAGATATTACCATCTATCACAACAACACATGGACGTTAAAAAAACATACCCCCAGCAAATCAGAACACACAGAAAATCGTAAGTACAGTTTACAGAAATCTTTACATACGCAGCTCTTAGTATAAGTAATCCATTGCAATAGAATTCAATGTATAGGGGTGATAGAAATATAAAATAAATTACATACATGTTGTATATAAAAATATATAGACTTGCACCAAATGTATATATATAATATATATATTCATATAGTTTGTGGTTTGCAAAACCACTTTTGTGTGTGTACACATGCTGCTAAAAGGAGACTTCATTGCAGAATTTAAGTAATACGCCCTCTTAATTCACGCATGATGGTAATTAACTTTCTTTTACATTCAAGCACAGCACCATTGATATTAACGACAGTAATCGACCAGCTCACAGACACACTACTGCACTCGCAAATCGACTTTATAAGACAGGACAGAGAAAGACTGGCGAAAAATGGATTATCGGTGAGATTGACAGCAGTAATAAATGACTGAAATAAACAAAACGCAACCACGGACAGCCAAGAGGTAAGAATGGGACACTAAAGCAGTCTCACACAGAGATAGATAGACAGACAGACAGAAACACACACACGCACACACACACATAAATCAAAATGGATCAGAAACTCTATCAAGACAAAAGTGTGACATAGAAAGATGTGAGAGAGATGGAAGAGAGAGAGAGAAGGTAGATAAACTACAAACAAACATGAACAGCATTAAAGGACAAGTTCACCTTCATATAAATGTGGATTAAGTGAGAGCAGCAATATTATTAAATCACATGAGTGAAAGTTTGGGGAAAATTGGGCAATCCGTTCAAAAGTTATGCATTTTTAAATTTTTCTGTGCAGTCACTGTTGGATGAGAAGACTACTTCAGTGTATGATGTCACATGCGTACAACGATATAAGGAAAATAAAAGAGAATTTCACAAAATTTAATTTTTTGTAAAAGGTGCACATTTCCTCAACCTGTGACTGATGTATGTTAAGGGTATTATTATTCCTCCTGCCTTCCGAAAGAGGCAAGTCAAACGTTCTTTCATTATGCGAGAGAAGTGAAAACATGTTAAATTTTCTTTTTGTTTTCTTTATATCGTTGTACACATGTGACATCACAAGCTATAGTAGTCTTCTCATCCAGCAGTGACTGAGCAGAAACTTCAAAACATCATAACTTTTGAACGGGTTGTCGAATTCTCCTCAAACTCTCACTGATGTGTTCTACTAATATTGCTGCATTCACTAAATCTATGAAGGTGAACTTGTCCTTTAAAAGACTATGAAGGTGAACTTGTCCTTTAAAAGACAAAAAAGAAAAAAATAAAATAGAAGAGAGAAACATAACATTCCTGAAATGACCAGGAACGGGAAGGGGTGACAAGAGAAGAAACACATGATACGAAACATCCATAAAGGTAAATATGGGAGAATGAAACAGACAGCAGAAGAATGGGGGGGGGGGGGGTGATTATTAGATTGTTCTCTCCTTGATTTAGTTATCCTAGCTTTGCCTGGGAGTTTTCTGAGACCCTTAGGTGTACACTCTTCAAAAAGATATTTCCTTCCCATCTTGTTACATACCATCGTTTTTAGTCTTATAACATTCTTCTGAACACTCCCTCTTATACTTTCCTACAGTTTTAATAGTTATTCTCAGCTACTGCGTCACTAGACTGCTTTTTTTTTCCTTCATAAATGTGTAGTCTAAATCTTTTGGTTGTGTTATGACCAAGTTAGCGACTAACTCAAGACCTGAGCCACATGATGTCTGGATATGTCTTATGGGTGCATTGACTGTGATTTGCTGGTCTTAGAAGTCTTCTCTGTTCTGCGATTCACATGCACAAAGCTGCTGGTCTTGTTCCAAACACTGGTGGCGGTTTGACCAAATAATCCTCCTCTTGAGAAGGCCATTACCACCACCACCATCACCATATTGCTCCTTGAGTGTTGTCTTCAGCATCATGCTAGTCCTCAGACAAGGGTACGGCCACTGCTGCACACATCACTGGGCGGACACAACATCTTCGGCCATTCATCGTAATGTTCCGTTGGCCGGGCGCGGTCCCACGAACATAAAGCGTACAAAAATAACTGTCACAGCTTAAAAGTTGCTCTTACAGTGCATGCCGAGTGAAATATTCACATTAAATGTGGAGGAGTTATTTCAACATTTCATCCGCTGCTATAATCTTGTGTCCTCCATGATAGGTTCATCCACCGATTCATGTGCTGATGATGCCTTCCCGTTGCTATGGTGACCGTGGGATGTCTTCAGCAGCATTTTGTAGGCAATCTCGAAGGCCTGGCCTAGTGTCAGAATGATTTCCGTGGCTAGCTCCTGTTGGGGGTGTGTCAGACAGAGAAAGGATGAATTTGTGGTGAGAAAGGACTATTCACACAAGATGTGAATTTCTCTCCAAGATCAGAGACTACAGCTGTACCTATATGTACAAGTCCTTGCCTCCACAAATATGGTACCATGTCAGTTCATATGTGCTGGAAAAAAAAAATCTATGAAAATATACTCACAAATCATGCACAAAATGTTACTTTCCCCTGCCTGAATTACATGTGTCAGACTTGTTTTTACATGTAATGTGATGATTATTGTAAATTAAATTCCATTTGCTCCAAATTGAGGTAAGCTGTACCCGATCAACTAATTTTAAATAACCTTTGTGACTACTAAATGTACCATGAGCATCTATTCATGATGGATACCAGTGCATTACAAGTGTTCATATAATCATACTTTTAATCATTATGATGCCAAATCCTACATTACAAAACTTTCTTTCTGTTTTTATTAAACATTTAGATTAAATCTCATGACAGTTTCCCAATTTCATATGGAATGCCAAAGCCAATAGTCTTGTATTCTCATAAAATCTTGAGAAATGATATGATAACACACTGATTACAAAGGCAAGGTTTGATAATCAAAAAAGCATGCAAATTAAATTAATTGTCAGTACTTAATGTTTATTTTGTTATCATCATTATTTCTTTTTTGCAGCATGAAACTTTTGTGAATTGCCAAACATGATGGTGTGCAGCATTGCTGGTATTCAATGCATTGTGTAGACAAAAACTTTCACATGCATTTTACTTTTGTGACTCCTGGCTCTTCATGAAATTTGCAAACGTCTTACCATGCAAAAATTTCTGTTTTTTCAGTATTCACTAGAATTGAGGGAGAGGGGCCCTTCATGGAAATTTCCATGGGGAGCAACGTACCACAGTCTTGACAGTGAAGACGTGACAGTAGAGCTTCTCGTGCTTGCTATCCTTGGTGATGTAGGCGAAGGTCTTGAGGTCCTCGGAGTCCTGGGCCACGCATGAGATGTTGCAGATCTCGTGCTCCGTGATCACCATCTTGGACTTGGAGTCAATGAACTTCACGCCGGCGTAGTTGATGGAGAGCGTGATGGCGGGCATCTTCTGCACCTGCTGGGCGGAGCGCCGGAGGCGCGTGCACGCCTCTCGCGTCGACTCCGTGCCGTGCAGCTCCTTGATGATGGAGGAGCCCAGGTACTGTCCGGGGGGGAATGAATAGTTTGGTAAACTGATATTAACCCATCAAAGACTAGTCCTGAGTAAACTCAGGCAGGTGTCTATGGGAAATGCATGTTATAGCAAAACCAGTCTGTCCTCAACGGGTTAAAGAGGTAGACTTTCTTGTCTGGGACTGAATGTCAGTTGGACCTATCCCCAGTAATTTTTAGTCACACAGACAGATGAATCATTGCTGTGTATATGAGCATCTTCGTCATCACACACACTGTTTGTTGATTTCAACGCACACAGACCACAGTATCAAAAGTAACCAAAAGGAATGGATCCATACTATGAAAGCCCTCTTAATAATGGGAAACATGTTTTTTTTGCCCCAACCCCCTTTCATTTTAAATGCTTTGTACATATTGCCATTGATGATGTTAACCCGTTGAGGAGAAGTCCCAAGTATACATGGGAAAGCTTCTATGGGAAATGCGTGTTGTAGCAAAATCAAACTGTCTTCAACGGGTTAAAGAGATACGCATTTTAAGTGCCAGGAGTGAAGAGCACTCAGTACATGCATCTCACTTGACAATACAGTTAACATGCTGGTTTGAAAAGTTATCTTTGTAACATTACGCAAGCAGTGGACACCTCTCATAATAACAGGCATACAACGACAACACATTAAAGGGATGGTACAGTATTGGTGGAGATGAGAAATAGGCTTTTAGCTTTATGCGAGATACCAAGAAAACACTAATGATATACACTGTAGTACAGAGCATACCACTTTACGAGGAATTCAAGTTTATTTGATGAAAAGTTGGTTTGGAATGACTGAAACATCCAAAAACAAAGTAAAACAAAGTGATCTTAATAAAGTGTGGGACCCACACTTTATTAGAATCGCTCTTTTTTGGATATATCAGCCATTTCAAAACCAATTTCCATCAAATAAACGTTGAATTCCTCATAGAATTACACGCTCTTTCATATTTCATAAGAGGTTTCTAATTATCTCACCAAAAAATGTTAGAAACCTGAAATTAGGTCTCAAAAAAAACTGTACGATCCCTTTAAGTTTTATACCACTAAATGATACATGACAGGACTGACAAGGCAACTGGATGCACTTACAGAGGAAGTGTAGTTGCAGCATCCTCTGATGAGAGCATCCGGTGGGTGCATCCACTGCGGACCGTTGGGCTCACTCTGCTTATTACCCCGCGAGTGCTTCGGCCGTCCATTGCTGGTCCTCTCCGTTTGGCCACCTTCCTCCGACGACTCGCTGGTCCGCATGCCCCGCTCCCGCTGCGTGGCCTTGGGGCTGAGGCAGCCGCCGTTCTGCCGCGCATACTGCTCCGTGCTCGAGATCAGCTCGCGGAACTCCTCGTCCTCCGAGGGGTGGAGACTGCCCTCTTCCGGTACGGTGGAGGAGGTCGAGTTCCTCGTCGGCGAGGTGACCTCTTTGGAGTAGTCCTTGTAGAGGTCGATGTCGAGGGAAGAGGATGGCTTCGTGTGTCGCTCGATCTCCTCCCGCTCCTCGGGACCAACAAAGGACTTAATCTGTAACTCCTGTGAGAGTTGGGGGGGGGGGGGGAAGAAGGTGTGGTAGGAAAACCAGAGCGATGTTAAAAATCTTTCCTGCATCATCACCAATGTGCTGTCATTCTGGATATTCTGGTTATGAATCAGATACTTTTTACAAAAATCATCAAACATTACAATTACACACTATTCATCACTGTGTCATAGCCACACAAAATGGATGCTATAGAAACAGAACAATAGGGTGGATGGCACAAACACGTCAAAGAAGATTGATAAATAATGTATCCCACAAGTCAAAGTGCACATGGCACATCTGACCTCAACTTCAAACGAGACTCTCTGTAAATAGAAGCTACATTTATGACTTCACATTGGGAGATTTCATTTACTGCTTCATGACACCCAGGCATGGTGTCAACCTCTTCCCAAACAGACAAAGAGAAAGACAGACCAACCTCATAGATAATCCTTCCACTCTTTCTTCTTAGTAGAAAATACAGTTTGTTTGTTTGTTTGTTTGTTTTTTCCTGTGCATCTACCAGAAATTGATAGTCTTCCTAAAAACTGGTACATTCTAACTCAACATGGTACCGTGATTCTGTAAGAATTGTGTGCTCTATCTCGGGTATGATATACATTTAACACAGCAAGCCCTAGAAACCCAAACTTCCATGGTTTGGAGGAGAACAATGTATCTCTTATATTGTATCCATGATATTTCCCATTCAATGTTTTTGTTCCACTGGGCAGAGTATAAAAAGAGAAAGCATTCATTATGGTCTTTGAATTCAAGGCCTTCATCGTGAAGTTTCCTTTCAAAGTGATCACTTGCATTGCATTTAAATACTCATTCTGATTGTACGTATGATGTCTATAACACATCCATCTCTCCGCATCATACAGGGCTCCATTTTGTAAAGAAAAAAACAATTATGATAGAAACACTTACTACAGTCAAGGTGGCAAGTGCCAAGGTAACGACAAGAATCCCGTTCCCTGATTGGCTGTTGCTATAAGAAGTTGCTATTCTAGCAAGAATTGCTATCTTATCATCTTTTATGACTTGGGACCCAAAATAACAGTCATACATAGTATTGTACCTTCTGCCAGGAAACAACAGAAGTTATATTAATTTCCCAGCACTAAATAAAAATGTGAAATAATGAGATAATCATGATGAATATATAATTATATGATTGGAATGTTTATGAATGTTAATGACCACAGATGTGATATGGTGGCAACAGTGGTGGCAGGAATGTTGAGTTACAATAAGATATACAATACAGTGTATATGAATGCGTCATCAGTGATTAATGTGTGTGTGATGGAGATACATTATTGTAATATACATATTGCGTGTTCAATAAACATGGCCAGATGCATCATTCTGAGCAAATAAAACAACCAATCAGCATCCAAAAAACAAAAACAAAAAAACAAAACACAAATAAACCCTCTGTGATGATGGCTTTTGCATAAAGGCATAAAAATTTCACTGCGCAGTAGCTACACTATAGCAGCCCACGATGACTGGCGCAAGAAATAACTAGCTCTATAGATGTACTGACAGAAAGAGTTGAAATGAGTATAGGACATCGTATGTAGAAAAAAATCTACACCGTACCAGACACCCTACATTGTACATGGCTGATGAATATATGCAAAGAAAGGTTAAAGGTTAAACTAAAAGAAATAATGTGAAAAACAGATAAATGACTCAACCAGAAACCTAGGCCCATAATGATGATAAGAATGCACATGAAGCGTAACTGAAATGACAAATCTGCATGTGAATGAGGCCAAGAAATAGACATCAGAAGGGAGAAAAACAAAAGAAATAAAAAAAAAACTGAAACAGGAGATGAAAAAGTTTGGATTTTGTTTTTGTGCCTCTCCCTGCCTGCGTCTGAATCTTTTCATCTGTCTAGTTTTGCCTATTCCTTTCCAAACTGCATAGTTCACTACTCCTCTGTGAAAACCGCAAGCTCGTGGAGCATTGTCTGTGACATTTTTTTTTCTTTTCTTTCCTATATTTCTTTCTCTCTTTTATGCCATGTAAGAAATTTTTAATGCCCTTTGAGATTGAGTGGTAAAGGGCATCATAAATAACTTTATCATTATTAGCATACATTGTATGCTCAGTTTTTCGGATCACCACGTGTGAGTCCTTAAAAGGACTGTTGGAGTGAAAGGAGGAATGAGAAGGTAGGAGAAGGAGCTAGAAATTGAGCGAGAGTATTCTTTCTGGAGTGTGTGTAGTCCTGAAAAGGACTGTGAACCGAAGAGCGATGGAAGAGCCGGGAGAAGGACTCGACATTTCGGACAGTTGACTGTCCGTCCTCGGGAGTGCTCAGGAGTGAGGGAAGGCTGGAGATGCGGGGTATTAAGTAGGTACATGTACATGTACGATGCGGACGTGGGTGAAGCCGGCGTGGCGGCGGCGGCGTGTATGCGAGGCCAAGAAATATTTTTTTAAAAATGAGGCCATTCACATTTATTATTATCATTATCATTATTATTATTATCATTATTATTATCATTATTATTATTATTATCATTATAATTATCATTATTATTATTATTATTATTATTATTATTATTATTATTATTATTATTATTATTATTATTATTATTATTATTATTGTTATTATTATTATTATTATCATTATTATTATTATAATCATTATTATTATCATTATTATTATTATTGTCAAAAATAATCAAACAAACAAACAAACAAAATGTGGTTACTTATGCTACCAGAGCATATTGTTTTTCTTTGAGAATTAAAAGAGAGAAAGAAAGAAAGAAAGAGGTATGGCTGAGGTTTGATCCTATCAAATACTTCAAGCGCTGTCGTGGATACGCTCAATTTTGAATTCTGCAAGCAACCACTGATCTTACTTGAAGCAAGCCTTGGCATAATTAAGAAATGAATGTGACCTTATTTTTCTACACAGATGGCCGCAGCAGAGCAACATCAAGGCAACGTTATGGCAAACCAACTCTAACACCACAGAGAGGAGATGATACGGATGGCAATGGGAAGAGTAAAGCATCTACGTACAGACTGAACATCCAAACACCTACTGGGCGAGGTAAAGTATACTCCTCTATGATGAAAAGTACTGCACATAGTTGATCAGCACACTGTACATTTCCCAGGCTGCTGGCAGATTCTATAGCTAGGAAATCTGTGACATGCATTTTTGGTTTTACATTACAGTTTCAAGTTACAGGTACGGGAATTCAGATTGATGCATGTTTTTTTTTTTTTTTTTTATTTACTATTTGAACTTTCTCGCATCAAAATATCATGGTCTTTCATCTATGCTAAGACAAATGACAATTTTGTGGAACAAAATATGACAATCGCCAATGTTCATAAAACGGATGGTAAATACCTACATCTTCACACACTGTAGTTACTATTACTATCATAACATTATGACACAAAAATACCTTTGTGACTATTAAAAAAACAGATTTTTGCAACATTTTTGTTCCCCTACAATTTTTTTTCTTTTTTTTTTTGCCCAACTTTATACCTATTGTGCTTGCCAAGTCTGTTGCATGGTTGGCAAAATGTAAATTTTAAAGATTTGTTTCTTTTTCAACTTGGTCAATTCATGTTCAACTACAACACACGAAATGCTCTCCCCAATAGTTTTAATTCAATGTTTAAGCCACTTTTCTCTACCCTTGTGTGTGTTCTCTGTGGGCAGTCATCTGATCATTTCTGAGATAAAAAAACTTGAAATCAAGGTTCCAAGGCAAAACATTTCTCAAGGAAAAGTTCTGGGTCTGGATAATTTGTAGATACCCAAATCAGAAAATTAAATGCTCAGCAACTCCTACAAAAATAATCAGGTTCTTGTGGTATTAGAACACAGCTACAGTAAAAAAGACTAAGACTTCAATGAAGCTAAATATGGAAACTAAGATATGATGCATTTCCATACTATCGTAATCATGCTTATTCTCTATCACAGATCTGAATTCACTACAAAAAAAAAGGGGGGGGGGAGTGAAAGCCAAATAAAGCCAAACAAAAGAAGAGGAGAAATGAGCTGCTGGTCTATGGAAAGAAAAAAAAAGATAAATGTAGTCATGAGTATGTATGGCCCTGCTACAAGTCGGCGCAGACTCAAACCTATGCAGTTATCCAGCACATTGAGTGTGCTATGGAATGCCAGCTGTGTCAATGGGTTAATTCCGTTGAGAGTATTGCAGTAGAATATATCCGCAGATGACATGGTCCCAATGGGTGGCGCTAAGAACGCAGTTAATCATTAAGCCCGCACCATGGTCGTTAGTTCGTGGTGGGTATATAATATGGTGTTCTCTGAGAGATAAATTTTGGTTGTCTTGCCTGAAGAAAAGAGCCGCTTTCATCTCGTTTGGGTATCTCTGGTGGCAATCTCTTTTCGAACCGCGGGGAATTCTCCCCATGAACGGCCGCCGATTTCTGAACTTGCCGCCGCTTTTGGCGGACCGAGGCCGATTTTGGGGGGATCGGCGGTCTGTCGGCGGCCGGTGGTTGCTGCCTAACACGGAGTGACAGTCTATCGCGGGCCACCGGCCTTTCGCGGGGCAGGGGGTCTTCTTCGCGCTGCTGAGGTAACCTTACCAAGTTGTCACTGCCAGTGATGTCGACATCGAGGGAGTGCGGCCGAGGACACAGCTCGATTTCCACTGTGCTGCTGTGTCGACTTCGACATCGGTCCCCGAGGGAGGCCAGTATCCGTTTCCTGTGTCCAAGCATTGGAATCTCCAGAACCTGTAAACATTGGGGGCGGGAAACATAAAAGAAAGACATTATCAGGGGATGTAAACACAGCATAAAGTGCTGTACGGTGCCTCTAAGCACATCCACAGAGACTCCAATCCCAAGCAACTTCTGATCTGGAGATTCTCCCGCCTGAAACCCCCAGCAAACGGGAGACTCCAAGTTTATGTGTGCCAAGTGTGAAGTTCCTAGGGTTATAGATGCTCTCTGGTGCTATCTTAGGCTTATTTTTGCAACATACGATAGCAATAAGTAAGAAATCCTTTACAACGGGAGACATTGAGCCAGGGCGGGAGAAATTAAATCTCAAACGGGAGAACGGGAGATTTTGCAAAAATGGGTTTTCGGCGGGAGATCTCCCGTCGAAAACGGGAGAGTTGGAGTCTCTGCATCCACTCATTCCTTGGGGTCATGATGCCCTGACCTCTGCAGGGTCAAAGTTTAAGATGCAGTTTGTAGATTGATCCAGATGTTGAAAAAAAATGTGCCACTGATGCCTTTATACATGTATGATATTTCTTACAAATCTCCAATGCCATCCTAGATTTTAAACAGTTGGTTACCCCATGTCAGAGGTGAGAGGCTACTAGGCATTGGTCATTATGGCAAAGCTGCCCCCTCATATTGGCTCTGCTGGTTTTTGTTCACCACAGCTTTCTCTTTGGGTGGGGCAAGTTCTCCAACACACGCTATTGAGAATTTTAACCCATTGAAGACAAAACCCTGAGTATACTCGGGCAGGTGTCTATGGGAAATACGTGTTGTAACAAAATCAGCCCGTCCTCAACAGTTTAATAGTGAGTGTGAAGAATGCAGTCACTTGCGCACAGTTGCTTAAATTATTTGTCAATAGTAAAGCAATATACAAGTGTACAATGTAGAGGAAGTGATTATTTAATGCGAGACAAATTAGGTCAGAATGATGCTTACATTTTCCAGCTCAAAGTCCCAAAGTTCCAGCGCCCTCTCCATCGTGGAGATGTTGTTTTCCAGGAAGTTTGGGATGTAGTCACTCAGCAGCAAGCTCCGCAGCCAATCAGAGACGGAGGCAGGCTTGGGAGTGAATTCTGCACCTATGCCTACATCACAGAAAGAGTATTGAATGCAATATGTGAATAGAACTGAGGGTTTGTCATCTACATGTAAATGTTAGTTGTGAGAATTCATAGGGGGGGGGGGGGAGGAGGAGGAATTTTCTGAATACATACATGTAAGTGAATAATCAACCCCCATACTTGACAAAAGTTTTGTAGTGTCACTTTAACTGTAATGGATTACTTATCCTGTCATGCTGGAAGTTTGATGAATTCATCTAAAAACTTTACTAGATTTCACTTTTTAAAAAAAACCTAATAACCTTATTATTTCACATGTAGTTCAATATGATTCTTTTCCTTTTGAATTGCCGTACACTCATATGCAGAAATATCATGAAATAGCATCAGATGTTGATTGTACTCCTAGTGTAATGACAATTAAGATTCAAAATCCCCCCCCCCCCCTCCCCCCATTATCATTCTCCGCCATTTTAAGTTGTAATTGTTGCTCATCCATGAAAACTTGTTCAGCTTTTCTTACATGCTATACTCAGGATGACGCAATACCTGAGAATTGATTTAGTACATAATAGCAATTTTGTCTTAAACTAAAATGGTATACATGTACAATAAACTCACTGCAATTCAACCTCGACCCTTCACCTTAGTACAGTACTCATTACTGATGAAAATTTTTCCAAATCCAATCAGGAGATAATTAGTGACCGAGCAGCATTAAACCAACAAACGAACTGCCCATGTCAATTTTCCAGTTAACCACAATATTGCATTGGGGGTCAATTCAGCTGGTTTGGGGTTTAAAGGACATACTCTTTCTAAACCTTGGATGTTTGAAAGTATCCAGTATGCATAGACAGTGTTCTGGTAGTTTTCAGTGGCCCATTTCACAGTCTCATAATATATTTTCTTGATTTTCTGTCCTTAAGGTGGGAGACCGTGCCACATACAAAAAATTCTACAGATAATTCACAGACAGTCAGTAGTAGCTTTAATACTCTAACAAAATCAGGAAATAAATATTCTTGGGATCATCTGCCAATCCTCTATCACAAATAACCACAGATTTTTAATCCCCTTTCTACTCCAAACAGTTTAAGCATCACTCAGTGCACTTCGATACAACCTTACCATCAAAATATCTTTCTTGATATCAAGTGTCACTGAATTCACACATGCTTTGATTTTAATTTTTCTATTATTTTATACATATGTATGTTTGGGTTAGCTAGTGACATCAAACTTTAACTTTAGTTGGACAATTTAGTTTTATATTGTTCCAAAGCTGAGAGCCTTTTTCTTGGAAATTCAACTTTGAATTATCAAATATATATACATATATATATATATATATATATATATATACATATATATATATATACATTTTTTTTCTGAGTTTTCTAAAGCAGTTACACCATCAATTTATTCATGCATTGGTAATCAATTTCTTTCCTATGGGGGGGGGGGGAGGTGAGGAGGTTGACAGAAATATCTTAGGGAGTAAAAAGTGTAACTACTGTAAAAGCTGTTATTTTCTGTACAAATATTTTTGTCAATGAGGAGCTTACAGACATCTTTATAGTGAGATGTTGTTTTTTAACAATTAGATATCAGGGACACTTCTAGTGCCTGTCCATTCACTCCACCAATCTAAAGTGAACAAGATGAGGTGGTGATATTTTCACACGCTGCTGTATTTGCTGGAGAAAATCTCCCCCCTCCTCCCCCGAATATAACAGCTCTTACAGTATCCAAGAAGGGCAGGAAGAATCTAGATAGGAGTGTCACCTATTGGCTTCATGATGGGCAGGCATCTTGTGGCTTCCAGGATCATCCTCCGATGGATCTCCTCAACGATACCGATGTCCATCAAGTCCTGCTCCTCGATAATGTCACCTCCCTAGCAACAAAGTAGAAACAACAGAATACTGATCAACATCAGTATTTTCACATGATTGATTTTGTTGTACCACAAGCCATAACCATAACCCCCCCCCCCAATATATTTGCGGGTGCTTGAATTCAGGCTGTGCACTTACAGTGGTGGATCCAGTCCAGGCAGGGGCGCTCCGGGCGCGACCCCCCCCCTTTATTTTTTGTTAAAACAAAATAAATAAAAAGAAAAAAAAATGGGGGTGGGGTGCGTGCCCCCCCCCCTCCTTTAATTTTGTAAAGGCACCCCCTATTTACGGAATTCCTGGATCCGCCCCTAAATTGCCTGCTTGCATGTTTTCATCCAATTCTCAGAAAAGACAGAATTCAATTTGACACATTTCCGCGCATGATACTGAGTTTCAAAGTGATGTGTTGCCTGATCCATTCAAATGCATGCCCTGCACAA
The DNA here is from genome assembly GCA_033980235.1 of Diadema setosum. Taxonomy (NCBI): domain Eukaryota; kingdom Metazoa; phylum Echinodermata; class Echinoidea; order Diadematoida; family Diadematidae; genus Diadema; species Diadema setosum. The sequence continues at coordinate 18,536,840 of CM067071.1, forward strand.
GAACTACTGCGTACAAAAGGTGTACACACATGTACTCGAATGAATAAGCCTACTGGTTGTACTACTAGGACCCATGCAAGCACACAAACACTCGTACCCGTGAGGCACCATTGATGAAACACAGGATTCCATCCATTCCAAATATGGAGAAAAAATTGGGAAGATACGTTCGTGGGAGTTTAAGTTAGCCAAATATAGCATGAAATATGCAAAAATCATTGTACCGTGAATATTTCCACTTTCATCATTTTTTATCATTATGGGGGTTGTGCAAGAAACAAGCACTATGGAACAAATGGAGCAATTCGTGATAGCAGGGTTTTCCTTAGCCTTGCCTTATTTGCTCATTATTACATCTGCTGATTAGAACAACATCTGCCCGCAGTATTTTCGTTGCCAAAAACTAGCAGACATCGTGTCAAGATTATGTAACCCTACACTGATGATCCAATCCCATCACTCTCTTGTGTATCAAAAGGGCCCTCTTTTGTAAAGACTGTTGTGTCGTCACACCCAAGTAGTAGCTTCACTCATTGTTTAAAGGCATAATTTACCATTTGCAGATGAAACAAAAACCCAGCATTAGTGCTTTAAAATAGTTCTAAAATGTGAGTTAGGGATAAAAACAACCACTGTAAAAATTTGAATCCGTATAATGGATGTTATGTGTTGTTAAATACACAAAATGTGAACAATAGTTATAACAAAAATGTTTCCGGACTAAACCGTCCACAGTTACGGTTTATTGAGAAAAACACTGATATCTCCTTATATTTTAGGCTTTATTGCAAAAATTTTATATGGTAGGATGTTTTGTGATATAACAGACCAACATATATGCATCAAATATGATATTTTTAACATTTTTGAAATCACTGCTCCCAAAGGTAAACTGGACCTTTAAGATGCTGCCAAGGTTCATAGAAACAAATCACTGACCGCAAACAAGAAAGAGGAGCCTGTGACAATTTATATCTACATATGTTGGGGTACAGGAAGGCCGAAACCACTGCACACTAACCCATTTTTTTATCCCACTGGTCCGACCTGTCTGTTGCACCAGTACATACCCATTTATTTCCATTTCTACTGGTCCATTCCTGAAAAAGTTAGTGGTCTGACAGTGATTTCTACTGGTCAGGGACCATCAGACCAGTGCCAGTGTGCAGCATTGGCTAAACTCCAAACGAAATCAACCAAAGTGCAATTCCCACCTTTGTTCATACTGGCTTGCCCCTAAACACACTGGAAAAGAAAAGTAAACTGAAGATAACAACTGAGGTTTTAGCAATATCAGTCCTGAAGTAGGAAAGTCACAGAATTACAAAGTTTTCTATACACTGCATCTGCTTGAATTTGTGTGTAGAAGTACAAACATGCTGGTATGCTCCAGATGTCGCTACGCCATGGCTCACGCAGCGAACAAAACCCTACAGTGTAGTTACACCTGTGTAGTGTGTGTCAACTCCTTCAAACGTCAATTTGATAATCATGAATGAAATGCAAAATTTCCATGCGTCTGATTCTGATGCACACCCTGCACGCACATCAACAAAATGAATATTGCACAAGGTACATTGTCCATGTACATATGTTGCAAATGGCCAATTGTATGAAAACACCAAGGGTATACACAACTCTGGCTTGAGTTCAAGCTGGCTGTGGTCCAGCTCAAACACAAACACGTTTGTGAACAACTGCTGGCATTACACACCTCTAATTTTCCAATCCTTATCAGACCTTGCCTTGGCTGTAAGGAAGTACAGAAGCAGCTAAAAAGTACAATCTACTCGAGAAGATGCAAAAATAGATACTCCCAATGTAAATCTATAATGTAAATACAGGCCAATGGTAAACAGCACCTGAAGTCCTTTCCCTGTTTATATTAGAAGCTGCTTGTTATTTCGGGCAGAACGCACTTTCAGTGTTGATTTACTCCCATTCTACATGACTATGATTCTTGTTGTGGTGCATTGAGCGTGCTCAAATGGATTTGCCATGAATACCAAGAATATCCTATGGCAGTTGTTGATTATCATTCCTTCACTGTTATTACACATACATGTACAATATACATGGGTTGGTCTGTTTCCAGCTTCTCAAAGACAACACTTCATGTTTGAAAATCAAATACTGTGCAATTTTGCTATGTTTTCATATTCCTTCATAGGTCTGTGTGTACACGTACAGTGTATGTTCATTTACAATAGTACATAATTTCCAGGGCAATCACAGTACTACTTTGCGCACACACCCGTATCATCCTGTCTTAGTGGGGAACCTAACTCAATTTTGCTTTGTTTTTTTGTTACTTTTAAACAATAGCCTGTTCTCACTCTCCTCCCCCCCCCAAAAAAAAAAAAAACACAAAAAAGAAAAGAAAAAAGAAGGGACTAGCGCTGATTTAAAGGGATGGTACGGTATTGGTGGAGATGAGAATTGGGCTTTTCACTTTTTGCGAGATACCAAGAAACCACTAATATGAAGTAGTACAGAGCATATCATTTTAAGAAGAATTCAAAGTTTATTTGATGAAAATCGGGTTTGGAATGACTGAAACATCCAAAAACAAAGTAAAACAAAGTGATTATAATAAAGTGTGGGTCCCACACTTATTAGAATCGCTCTATTTTGGATATCTCAACCATTTCAAAACCAATTTTCATGAAATAAACATTGAATTCTTCATGGAATTACATGCTCTACTACCTCATCACTCTACGTAACTAGTCCTTGTCAATTGGTACATTGCCAATGGGCATGTCAAATATTGTGTACAATCCTTACATTTACGTAGATGCACTTGTAGTGTGTACCTAATATTCATCTTCTCCCCATTTACATGTACATTACAGTTAGTATTTTACATCAATTCTGTTTGATGGTATTAATGCTGCAAAATACAATTATATAAAGTGTCAAGAGTCACCATTACAGGACCGTGAGATCTGAAACAATCAAATGCAAACTGGTAGTTCATTTATTGTATGTACCACAACTACAATTGAACTGCTTGATATCCCGGATACAAGGCAGATGTGCTTCTTTACATTGTTAATATTCTACTTTCCCCCTTTTTCTTGTGGATAATAATTGTCCATCTATTCTTTTGGTCTCTTTTTGTTGTTGTTGTTGTTGTTGTTGTTGTTGTTGTTGCTACTTTCCCCCTTTTTCTTGTGGATAAATTACCTGTCTTTTCTTTTGGTGTCTTGTTGTTGGTGTTGGTGTTGTTGTTGTTGTTGTTGTTGTTGTTGTTGTTGTTGTTAGTTGTTGTTGTTGTTGTTTTGTTGCATTGAGGGCTAGCAAAGCAGTCTGTCCTCAAGTGCCTTGACATGGAATAAAGTGCACCTGAATCCTGTCCAGTGCCTTTTAAAAGACCAATCTCACTACTGCACCTTGGAATAAGAACTCAAAGGGGGTGGGAGGTAGTCAGGGGTGCACTCACAATGAAGTCCAGGTGGTCGAAGCCATTTGCTATCAGCATGTTCTCATACTGTCCCAGGTTTAGGCTGTCCAACCACTCCCCAACACTCTGAGGTCTTCCTGGACCTATGGCATGGAGAAGGAGGAAACGGGAACAAGAATAAACAAAAAGAGATCAAAGGAGGGATATAAAAAATAAGATAAATATGTAGATAGATATTTAGATAGATAGATAATCATATACATAGATGAATAAATAGAAAGAGAGATATATAGACATATAGATGGAGAAGTGATAGACAGGGGAAAGAGAAGGAGGAAGCAGAATGACATAAAATTCCATCAAAATAGGAAATAAGATAGGGAAAACAAAGTTTCACATGTTTTCACCAACTTAAACTCCGGTCACACAGCACTCCACGTCTAAATCACGTACAAAAAGTTATGAAAATCTGGTGGACGTGGTCGTAAGTGGTAATTTTTTGGTCAATTTTGGTTTGGCCGTGCTTTGTACGGGGTACGGCCGTTGGCGGCTGTTCCACTGCTGAAGCACTGCAGCACGGCTAACCACGTCCAGCCATGTGTGTGTACGCGGAAAAATCCATTTGTCAGCGATAAGCCGCTAAACACACGCTATTTCCCGTGATACCAACGCGTAACACGCATCAGATGACCGTGCTCTGTGTTTTGGCCGTGATTTTGGCCGTGATTAAGCCGTAAAGCGCTGTGTGACTGGGGTTTTATGTCCTCACCCCTAAAATCACAATTGCTGCAATTGTATGCCATTACCAGATTACATCAATTTGATGCAAAAAATATAATTATCGCATTCCCATTGAAGCAAAGATTTGTGTGAGGGTTTTAATTTGGAGACTCATGATACTATGATATCATTACCACTGCAAATCTGAATATATGGTCACCTTTGTAACTAACACCATTGCTTTTTGAAACTATGGGAAACTATGAAAACTCTATTTTCTTTTTCTTTTTTTTTCAGGTCTGAATTCAATGGAATCTCTGCCATTTCGTTCTTTCAAATCTACCGGTGTGGAAGTGCACTGATATTCGCGAACAAAGTGAAACTGTTGACAATGTCTCACTTTCGAACATCTTCTCAAAGTCCCGCTGGAAGTCCCGGACGTAGACCGACTCCCGCACTAGTCCCGCCCCAAACGAGTTCATGATGCTCTCGATCTGTTGCAGATGAAAATGGGAAAACAACTCTGCATTCACATACTGCCATATAACAATATACAAGAACAACTTGTACGTCCCTATCGTAAGTCTATCAAAGCCACATACATATCATAACACCTTACTTTACAGTATTTACATACTACAGAAATTTTGCATCAACACCTACACATCCTAGAAATTTGTCTCTTCTTTGAAAAGAAGTCAAGTGGTAGGATCAGTTATTTTTAAACTAGAGTTACATTTAGATATTTCATACAAAAATGATTAATGTTTGATACACAAATTGGTAAAAACAGATATGTTTCACTATTCTGCTGAAAGGGAGAAAAAGACCTTAGAATTTGTACGACAGAGTTTAAGTTTTGTTTGACTGTAAATAAAGGCTAGCTTCCACTGTCAACTCGGCAACAAAAGTGTTTCTTTCCTAGGAAAGTGGGTGAAAACTGGGGAATACAGTAAGGTTGCTGGTAGCAAGATAGGAAGAAAAGTCAAGATTCAATGGACAACCTAATACTACACATATACACACGTACATGTACACTGTATCAAGCAGAATGTTAGATGAATTCAAGAAAGACTTATTTATAATTCAAGTTATCATATCCTCCTTTGCCTTTTTAAGAACATGGAATCATTCTAGGATAAAGGCATTACATACCTACTTACGTACTGGTGTGTTTATCAACCCACTTCTGGCGCAACATTAATGTTTCCAAACAACTTTCAGGGAGTTTTGAGCAGTAGATAAACACAAAGCTGTTTTGATTATGGGGTGAGAAACACATTTCTGAAATGCCGAAAAAAAGTGCAATCGCAAACGCGTTTGAGCCAGAAATGTGTTTCTGCAGAGTTGATAAATGCAAAGTCCTTTTGAAATGTATTTTTGATAGCTCGGATCTGCCCATGCGAACCACTGCCAACTACAAATCTCCATTCCTCGGGTCAAACTGTCCTATGGAGCTGTGTAGGGACAAGGCGTCCCAATCGACTATTGAAAGACAAAAACTCAAGACACATGATCTGAACAGCATTTGCAAATATGCGTTTTGATAGAGGGTATTGAAACACGTTCAAACATGGGGAAAGTTGATAGATGCATCCTAAGATTTTCAGAATCTGGACAGCTCAACAGAAAGACCCTGTATGCCATGCTACCACAGTATTGCCCAGCACACTCATTGTATAATCCAAGAGGGATGCCGCGGGTAAAACTCTAAGTCCCAAGGACAATGGTACCAGACAGGATTCAAAAGCACAGTGTCCTACATACAAGTCCAGAAAATGTATAACAAAGAACCGACATCAATCTTAAATTTGAAGATCAGCTGATGATTATGGTATGCTGTGTGTGCCTTCCATGATTCTAACTTCACTGAAAAAAACAAACAAAAAAATACCAATGAAAATATTGGAGACTTTTCTGTTTTTCTGCAGGCATAAATATACAAAATGAAAAAAGGGGCAAACTAATTTTTCATCAATTTTGTTTACAATTTGAAGAATGGATTCTGAAAACATTAAATAAAAACTGAATGGGGAAGAAAATGGCACAACATAATTTTCCTAAAGTTGATCTCAAAACTTAAGATTGACTGAAAGTCTTTGCGAAACTCCCTCCAAATCTCCACTGTACCATTTTGGATCCCATAATATCCCACCACGCAATGTGCCTAATACCCGATTGGGTCTAGACCCGACCAGAAGTACACGGCACATGCCCAGCCACCCACCTACCTGTTCCCATTCCGACGACTCGTCGATGCCCACCCCTTGGTCGTCACCTTTCGCCGGCCCGTCCGTCATCGTCCCGTTCATTGCGGACATCCTGACGGAGAAGGCCCCGGCCCGCTCCCGGCCCGGGTGGAGCGCAGAGAAGCGGTCCTGCTGCGAGAGGGAGAAACTGCGGCTCCCACGGTTGGATCCGTAAATCAGTCCTGTCGACAAAAGACGGTGAGAGGGAAGATGAAGGAAAGAGAAGTAAACAAATGGTTAGACGTTCACGAAGGTCCAACAAGGATGATTGCTGTATAAAGACAAAAGTATGCAAAGTAAGCAAGAAATATGTATGATAGAATATCATGTCAACTCACTCAAATGACTGTAACTTCAATGCAGTCTTTTACTCAGTGCTCACATAATTATATGACAATTCACCAAAGAGTACGATAGAATGAGAGGAGTTGTACACAGATGGGTTCCCAATGAATATGAATTGATAAGGATATTCTGCTGATATCACGAAACAAAAAATGCCAGGCGAGTAGGACAGTACTTAATCTGGTAGTTGGTCTCTTTTGAATACACAGTCATCTTTCACATAGGTTGTACAAATTGTATATTGTACAAATTTCCTTGCCATATTTTTCTCATAACCACACCGACAACTGAGGTCACTTTCTTTCTCAGAATTCTGGGGATGATTCAGTCTTGTTTTTTCTTCTTTTAATTCTGACTAGCCAAAAAATCATTTCCAATTTTAAAAATCCAATCTTGTTTTCATAACGAAGTCAGCTTCTTCACCACTGTCAACAGATGAGATCAGCCACTACAGGAAGACGAATTCATGAATATTATCTGTCTCGCATGGAAGTTCCATGTCACTACCGCTTCACGGAAAACCCATCATACCATCCAAACAAAATATGAATGCCTAGCACAATGCCTAACCCACACATTGTTGATGGTGTGTTTTCCTAGCGTGAGTAGGGAATGAGACGCAAGAAATTTTCAATGTTTCTGCGACAGTGTACATGTTTGTCTGTGCGCAGCGCCCCTTGTTCACATTAAGGAAACTAACCGGATATCCTGTGTGTATTCTGGAGCTGAAACTGGGGATTAACCCCGTTGACACAGATATATTATCACCCTGCATAAATGATTTGTTGATCTTGTGGGATTAGGGATTTAGCAGGAAGATGCGATGATCTCAGAGGGGGTGGTGTTTACCACTCATCGTCAATGATTTCATTCTGCGCAGCTAAACTTCCCCCTAATCATGGGCATGATCTCAACACAGAGTATGGATTCACCGTTGCGAAAGGAACCCAAAAAGAATTTAATACAATGCTTTCTTCTTTGATACAGGCATTGGATCTCCACTCAAAGATCATAAAACATTTCACATGAAAATCAGACTTTAAAAACAAATGAATAACTTCAGGACCACGTTCTTTATATTGAATGAAATATATACACATTGAACAGTGTAAGATAGGGCCTATAACTTTATACATCATTATTCAGTAGATAGAACTACAAAATTCATGATTGTAACTTGTCATCTACAATGACAGTACTGCAGAAATTACACATAAAAGGTACAAATGCATGTATTGAAACATACCTGATACTTGCGCAAATATGAAACACCCAATGAAAGGAACTAAATGCTGTTACAGGCTCATGTGTCGAAATGAGAGAGAAAAACAAAAGCCTCAATATATATGACCCCTACAGGTGAAGACCAGAGAATTTTCACACAATATCATATATGTATTAAACATCATTGAGTAGAGCCTACACAAATCAACAGCTCCATGTACAGATATGTGCAAGTGAATGTGATCCTTGAGCAGAGAAACCAATAAAAACAAACAAAACTGGGAAAAAAACAACAACAACATGTGAAAGGAAAACTTGCACAGTTCTGTCTGAGTTGGTTCCATTCAGTACAATCAACTTTAAAACACTGGCATTTCATCATCAGCTAATTCAAACTACAGTTAAACCAAAAATCCATCTACGGAAGTGATAGTGCCAGCATTGGCTTGCACCTAAAAATTAATTTTAGTATAGTATTCAAACCACAAGCACAAAGTGAAGTCTGGACTAACACAACAGGCAAATAAATCAAACCGACAGACAGGAACCGGGAACGGATTATTCCGGTTTCACCGTAGAAATGCCAGGGAAAACGTAAAGACCTGGCTTCCTCTTCTGCTAATCACACAACTTCACATACAATGGTGTGTACAGCTGAACTCTTAAATGCAAGTCTGAACATTCAAGCTTTGTGTACAACTACAGCTGTATGTTAAGCACTCTGAATTCATCCTCGGTAATCCGACAAGCTGTGAGAGCATCAAAGCATTAAATTACTAATACTTTGAAGAAATCATACCCATTTTAATAGCTCTCGTATTAAAGTAATGCAAAGTTTCTTCACTGCCTATAGATTGTACAGACAAATTCTTTCTGGCATCACTAGCTTTATGCTGAATGTTTCAACATATGATGTAAACATTTTAATATGCAATGTATGTGTACCAGCTTTTTTCCGCCATTCTGCACCCTATATTACATTACCCCAAAATATGGAACTGACAGCACAGATGGTTGTGAAAATGACTTAAAACCATTGAAGAAAAAAAAAATATACCACTCTCTCTCTCTCTCTCTCTCTATCTATCTCTCCTTCTCTTGAAGGACCTACATAATCAACACTTCACTCAAATGATTCTGAAAAAAAAATGCAGAACAGGACAGAAACACTGTCTGTAGCAATGTCCAAGAGCATCGTTGAGAATGATTTTGAACCAAGTTGACTGTAATGAGTGCACTGGGCATGAACAGAAGACAATGACAGTACAGAGTTCTTGATAATGGTACCCTCACGATATTTACCACGAATGTTAAGTGGACACAACAAGCAAATTCCTGAAATTTCCTGGACAGAAATAATAAAGGCTGTTGGATCAAAATACGTGCAGTTTATGGTCAAATCAGTCAATCTGCCCCACGCTGCATCAAGTCAAACATGTATACTGTCACAACAAGAGAGATTTTCCCTGACAAGCCATCAATGCAGACGAAAACTAGAGTGAGTGGAAAAAGGCGGTTAACATTTTGATGATCAGTTCCCCCTCTAGACCAAAAAGTACAGGTCCAAAGACCAAGGTTCGGGAGACACAGCAAACACCACCATACATCCTCTCCGATGTTATTGTCAGCCACGGTGACAGGATTAGCACAGAAAGCGTCACAGATCCCCAGGCGGGCCGGACAAATGATATAAACAAGCCTTGGTACATTTGCTCTACAAAAACATTTCTTTTCTCACTTTGGTGTCTACACCCTGATGGGGTACCATGTGACATGCAATCATGTCCTCTTAAAACTCACAAGGGCTCTGTGTTAAAGGCATTATTTACCATTTGCACATGAAACAAAAACCCAGCTTTAGTGCTTCAAACTAGTTCTAAAATGAGAGTTGAATGTTCAATTCAATTCAGTGTTCAGTATTGTTGGATATACAAAATATACACAATAGTTATAATGAAATTGTTTCTAGAATAAACGATCTACAGTCATGGTTTATTTAGAAAAAGCAATGACATCTCCTGACATTCTAGGCTTTATTGCAAATTTTTCATATGGTAAAGACGTTTTCTGATATAACTGACCTACTCATATGCATCATATGTGATAACCCGAACATTTTTCAAATCACTGCTCCCAATGGTAAACAGTACCTTTAATATTCATATTAGACATTATGTAATTGTTTTTCTTTTTTCGTCATTTTCAGGAGGGAATCACTTAAATGCCACCTCATGTAAGAGTCTCTTCTTTTGTTTGCGTACTTATGAAGTGCACAAAATGGTTAGCGTATGGACAGTAAGATAGAGTAAGGCATGAAGACACCGAAGCATAGAAACCAATCAGAGGTATTAGGATAACAACCATCCTACCTGATTCACAAGCTACAATGTACATTTCAATAAATGCTGTATTATTTTGTAGGAAGCATTAACTACTATTTTTCAGGGGAATGAATTCACAAAAGGAAAATCAAATGTCATGGCAGTGTCACACTGCGCTCTTAAATCACGGAATTGTGTCCTTTTTCTCAGGAAACTACAAAAGAAAGTTAATTATTCATATTTGAACAAATTCAGAGAGAGACTATTCCCCCTTCTACAAAAGCGGTGTATGGAATATTGGTAAGTTGGTAGAATAACAGAATCTGGTTTGAAATACTAAATGTAAGTACTCTTTGAACATATTGTACAGGTGTATGTAATCTCAAAACTAGTTTGCAGTATATAAACATTTCTTAACACTGTGTTTGTCAGATATGAACATAAAGTGCTATATAATTATATGTCAAAAGTCACATGATGGCTAATGAAAACAACAACAACAACAAAACATCACACTGTTGTCTCACTAGATTGAGTATGAAACACATTAAAACATTATCAGGCATCAAATTACTTGGGAGAACATTTCATATTTATGGCACTTGAGAAATGATATTCTAATTGTAATTCACATTTTTTTCATTTTGCTTTGTTAGCCTGTTTATTTGTTTGTTTGTTTGTTTGTTTTTTGGGCAAAGCAGTTTCTAGCATATATGTGTTTTAATAACACGTTCAATGACCGTAGTGAAAAATGACAGGAAAGAGGTCATTCACGTGTCACGCAGAGCTAATCCTGCAAATGTGGCAAAAAGGTCACGTACATTCCAAATCTTCATCCTCCAGAACGCCATCAGGGGGGTGTTGGACAATTTGAAGTAAACCACCACAGATCAAATTGATGGAAAAAGAAAAATGGTGGAGAAAAGTGGAATTCTATGCATACAAATGGACCCAATTAGCTCTCCATACACTTCCCCCCGTCGTCACCCTACCTCCCCTCCTTCCCCTATGGGAAAAACTGAGAGGTGACATATCTATGTTCGGATGACATGCAATTCACACTTAGCGCCACTGTGTGCTGTGCATCCTTGAAAAGGTCGGCACCGTTTCCTCCTGAATATTGCAGAGCACTTATTTGTCCAAAGGCTGTTGCCCCCTCGATCACAATCACGCACACACACACACACAAACATGTGCACACAACTGCACACCAAAGAGGGAACGGAGAGGGAGGAAAGGAAAAGAGAAGGAAAAAGGAAGAAATAGGTGGAAGAAAGATGAAGAAAAGAAACAGAGGAGAAGATGAAAAAGGGGGAGGAATATGAGTGGGATGAAATGAAGGAAGAGAATTTGGAGGAGGGAAAAGGAGAGGAGAGAAAGAAAAAGGTAAAGACTTCAAGGAGAAGATTTCAAGCAGAGGAGGAGGTGGAAGAGGAGGAGGAGGAGGAGAGGGAAGGAGGAGAAGAAGAATGGTATAGAAGGAGGAGCAGCAGAAGGAGAAGGAGAAGTAAGAAGATAGGATAAGGATTAGGAACAGATCTTGATGCATACCCAATGGGAGCCTTGCATATCTCACAATGTATCACTTGGAGACACGCATGCTGTAATCTACAAAACAAATTCCTTATACATGGTCAGATACGATTCAATGAACCACCACCATTATCATCACCATCACGAACAGTGATGAATGAATTCTCACCCCTCAAAGACCCAACGTCTCAGAGCTTAATAGCAAGCTGGAGATTTTCGTATCATGAATTCCTTACACTGGACTACATGTACAAAGTAAGTCAGATTAATTTCACCTCAAATAACTCAAAGAAAATTAGGAGAGGTTGATGGGAAAACACTCAAACTTTATAGAAGGTTACAATGTCCATGTCTCAAAGAGAAAGTGCATTTCCTAGCAATATGTATACGTGCGCATCATTATATATGCAAATTACCCCATAATTCAATTTGCTCATGCTTTCTCTCTACTACAGGGATATACAGTGTAAATCTAAATTCTACTAGTTTTAAAAAAATCTGAAGAAATGCAAAGAATTTACACTTTTCACAGCAGCTAATGACAGGGCAAGGACATAGACTGGAGCAAGGCTACAGACTTGTGACTCACGCTGCGTTTACCTAAAAATTTTCTGAGGCAGAATCACAATCCTGGTAACAACACATTTGAGGCATTTTCAGGGGTTAGATAAACGCAACCGTGTTTTCGAACACGTTTAGAAATGGCGTTTTGAAATGCCTTTCAAAGGACGTTTTGAAACATGTTTGAGACCACGATCGCCTTTCTGTGAGTAAAATGCAATGCCGTTTTGAAACGAATTTATATCGCAGGTCAAATCCCAGCTGTTTCCGGCTGTGCTTTCTACCCACTATTTGTGGGTGACTGATGAAGCACGTTTGCTGGTAAGCAGTTGAACTTTACTTCCCGTTTCAAACGGCGCAAAGTAGCTGCGCAGTGACAAGACTCGAATCACGATTGTATGATGGTTAGATAAACGCGGCACCCCCAGAATCGCATTACAAACCACATTCGCAAACACCGTTTTACATGCGTTTTGATTCTCTCCCTCAAGTTAGATAAAATGCAGCCTCAAAGATCGATCACATTCAGAAGAAACTCCTTGTACAATGGTGCACAGTGGCCTTGAGAAAAGGTGTAACGGATATGGTCAGGCAGATGGAATGAATGCAGGATGATACCCAAAGCACCCTCTACTGGCATATTGTACAGGTGGATCTATGCTTCCTGAACATCAGCATGGAAGGCATTGAATGTACAAAGGTATGCTCCAGAGTAACCATCCATATGCATAAAAATATACAAACAAATAAGACAAAGCACACAAAAAACAATAAATCAATAACAAAAACAAGCAAACAAATCTAGTAAAAACAATAAATGGAGACTGTCTTATATGGCACTCTCAAGTGATAATCTCCCTTTTGATAGGCCAATATTATTACAGAACACCAAAGTGTGGGCATATGGTTGCTCATATCCCCCTCCTTTCTCACCACTCCTCTATTAAAAAAAGACACAAACCTACAAACAAACACATAAACAAACAAGCAGACAAACTAACAACAATCACAAAACAAAACAATTTTATCATCACATACAAAACGTACCAAAAAAAGAGAAAACCATTACGTGTCCATTGCCCTTTGAGTGTGTCCCTGGCTTAAATTGATGCTGAAACCAACATTCAGCCGGCAATGAAAGTACTCAAAACTACTCATCAACACTAAACTATTTGTGTCCCTCCTTAAAATCTGAGAACACAACTACCTTTAGGTGAAGAGGTGACTTTATTGTAGCTGAAAGGATGTATACAGTCATACACTGATCAACTGCATAGAGCTTGCTGCCATGTCTATGTATGAAATGCATGACATTCAAATCTACTGCTGATTATGCAAGTTTGTCCCAAAATGATATGTTTCTACTATATACATGCCATGGCATATTAGGGAACTACTTAGTTTTCTACTTGTAAGAGCATCTAGAAATGAGTTTACATTTGATGTTAAATTGCAGCTTGTGATCTTGCATTATTAAATTCCATTTTCATCCCACAAACAAATCTAGAACATCTGTAAAATGTTCTTCGACAGGTTGACACTCTACGACCCGAAAGAAATGGGATGGTACAAAATCATGGACTCGAGATAAAGCATATTCTGGCATTCTGCTCCTGCATTTCCTTTGAATTTTGCATTGTTGACATCCTATTTACAAGACAATCAACATGTAAAGGATGTCTTTGCTTGCAAGTGAATGCAAATCCACCACACTGCAACCGATGTAGCATCGCCCCACCCTACAGCACCAGCGCGGAAGACTTGCAACGACAAAAATGGTATCCCCCTACCTAATCTTGCAGCTGGTCCCGAGTGTGTGACATGCTGTACTACATTGAAACAAAATTCATGACAATCCATACACACATTATATATTTCTAGTTTGAATACAAGACACATATTGCTGAAGCAAGTACATCTGGCCAAGTAGGCATTTTAATTCATTCATGGATCATAATAATATGCAAAGACTGGAAGTACATTCTTATGAAATATGTTTATTTTGTCTTTTAATGAAATTCACTTCCCAAAAATTCTGAAATGTATGAATATCATATCATGTTTTTTAGATATCTATATCTTTCCCAATTCTGATAGTTCTTTGATAGAATTCCCCTGTACATCAAAAGCTAAATCTTACAAAGTTGTACTTGTATTGTAGATTTCCATCAGAATGTCAGTGCTGTCATACAATATAATGTTTATACAGAGAAGAGACCATTTACTTGTTATAAATTCTTTCAAAACATAAACCAAATATCAGTAAATGACATCTTCATAACCATGTATACGTATCCCCAAGTAAATTTGTGCCCCGAAAGAACGTTTCCTGCCGACTAAATGCATGGCAAGATCCCATACATGGAAAGGATAATTGCTGATCCAGCACTTTTGCTCCCAGTATACACATGAATAAATAGGAAAATACTGACGAGGACTTCACAAAGGGTCGATATCTACCTTTAAGCTTTGCTAATATGGGCCGAATACCGACTACTGTGCCCCCCTCTGGGGATGCGGTATCCACACTTCATCTGAGAAACACTAGACACTAGCTTGCTTCATAGCACTCCACTGAAGCAAGGCCTGAACAGGTGGGGCATCACCGGGTTCATTTCAAATTCCAGCAAAGGAAAGAGAAGAACGAATATGGAGAGAGAGAGAAAAAAAAAGATGAAGGAAAATACGGAAAGAGGAAGAGAAAAAAAAAAGAGGAAAAAATGGAGAGGGAGGTACGGAAAAAGAGCGAGGGAGAGAAGGGGAAAGAGAGAAGGGCAGAGGATGAGTAGAAGAGGGAAAGAGAAAGTGAGAGGGAGAGAGAGAGGGAAAGAAGGTGAGGGAGGAGAAAAATAGGAGAAAAGAAGGGAGTCTTAAAGGGATAGTTCAGTTTGGGATGAGATGGGGTTTTAGGTTTCCAACTTTTTGTGCGAGATAATGAACAATTTCTTAATATCAGATATGAAAGAATTACACTAAGAGGAATTCAATGTTCATTTGACTAAAACATTGTTTTGATATGGCTTTGAATAGATATCCACTAGGACAACTTTGTTTTATGTTGATTTTAGACATCTCAGCTATTTCAAAACAGATTTTCATCGAACAAACTTTGAATTGCTCTAATAAATTGTACGCTCTTTAATATTCTATTAGTGGTTTCTAATTCTCTCACAAAAACTTAAAATATGAATCCCCAATCTCAACCAAAACTAAACCATCCCTTTAAGAGAGATGGAGAGAGTGAGAGTAAGAGACAGAGATGAAAAGAGAGAGAAGGAGAGGGAAAGAGGGTGAGGGAGAGACAGGAAAATAGATGGGATAGAGAGGTTCTTGGTTGTCAGTCTCAAAGGTTCAGGGCCGACATGGCGCCAATGGCATTCATTGCATATTCATAAACTTCTGCCGACTCTCTCTCTCTCGCTGCGGCATGAATTTAGCAGATGAGTGTGGCTGCTTTGAGAAAGGTGAGATGGGGAATACTTCAAAGGTGCACACCACTAGTTTTTAAAGCACAAGTTCACCTTCATATAAATGTGGGTAGAGTGAATGCAGCAAAATTAGTAAAACAATTCAATGAGAGTTTGAGGAAAATCGGACAATCCATTCAAAAGTTATAAATTTTTGATGTTTCTGCTCAGTCACGGCTGGATGAGAAGACTACTACAACGTGTATAGCTTGTGATGTCATATGCGTACAATGATAAATCAACAGAAAATCAACATATTGTCATTCTTCTTGCATAACAAAAAGAACACTTGACTTCTCTCTTTCAGAAGACAGGGGGAATAATAATACCCTTAACATATACGTCAGTGACAAGTTGAAGAAATGTGCACTTTATTAAAAAAGTAAAGTTTTGTGAAAGTCTTGTTTTATTTTCCTTATATCGTTCTACGCATGTGACATCATACACTGTAGTAGTCTTCTCATCTAGCAGTGACTGTGCAGATGCTTTAAAAATTGATAACTTTTGAACGGATTGTCCAATTTTCTGCCAACTCTTACTGATGCGTTCTGCTTTTGCTGCATTCACTCAATCCCATGTATATGAAGGTGCACTAAACTGGTCTTCCATGGGGTCCAATTTTTGATAACTTGATAATATGCACCTTGCTCTTTGTGATGAAAGACTGAAGCGGGATCTTTTACGTGCATTGAGTTGTGACTCTCTCATACATGGAACCTCCATCTCATGTCCCATCCAAGGAACAGAGTGTTTTCCCTCTAGTACAGGGGACGGCTTAGTAACAAGCAACACTGCTCAGCAAGACTCACCAAGATTCAAACCCTCACTTGAACCCAATCCATTGGATTGAAAGGCATAAAGTCTTATGCTACTGACTGAGCCACCTCAGTTATACAAGAATAACAAAGTGCTAAATAAAAATGATGTCTCAAGTATCTAATGAAACACTTTGATTAGCAAAATAATTATAAAAAGATACAGCACCGAACCACAAAAGAGGTTTCTCATAGTTGGTGAATTAATTAGCAAACAAAATGTGGCCTCCCCGGCAGTAGTGCCATTTTAATCAATAAGAGAGTACTTTTAAAGGTAGGGAATCCCATTTGCACGCCTTAAATGAAGAGTTGTATAAATACAGTGGTATGTTGAAGAGAGTATCATTTTAGAAACTCCCATAAAGTATTGAAAGTGGAAGGTAACATTTAGTACATTTTTTGACCGTTAGATTTTGAATTGAATTGTTTTCGGGGCTCACCGTAAATTCCAGTACATTACTAGGCTACCTTTGCAGACCCATGTACTGCATGTGTGTCCATCATGTATATTTTGTGAAGAAGGTTCATCAACACTTACAAACATTTCTATATACATTCTTGCCACACACTCTATATGTTATTACATCAGCTCCTGTACTTTTAGATTTGTGTTGATAGATCACAAATACAGAAGAATGCAACAAAAAGGCTTAAGTGTGGCTGACACACAGAACTACAGAGTAGTTGAGTTTTGTGCATTATTCAAATTCTAGATAACTGTTGACTTCCAAATTTCTAAGCAGTGGCCTAAGCAAGTCCCCTGAGGTTCATATTTAATGTTTTGCTGCATTTTGGGAGGTCAGTAAAAGGTATCCCCTACCTTTAAGGGTGTGTACAGTTCTGGTCGAGGTGAGGATTTTATAGCTTTTAACGTTTTGTGAGATATTCAGAAACCACTCTATGAGATGTCAAAGAGAATGCAGTTCTAAGGGGTATCAAAAGTTTATTCGATGAAAATTGGTTTTGAAATGGCTGAGATATCCAAAAACAAGGTGAAACAAAGAGATCCTAATAAAGTTGTGGCATGTCGTCTTTTATTGTTAGCACTTTCTTTTTGATATGTCAGCCATTTGAAAACCAATTTTCATCAAATAAACATTGAATCCTTCTTAATGCTCTTTCATATCTCATAAGAGGCTCTTTCATATGTCATAAGAGGCTTTTCATTATCTCACTTAGGAATGAACATGAATCCCCACCTCAACCAGTACTGTACAGTCCCTTGTCCCTTTAATAGTGACCATAAAAACATTGGTCCTAAAGGTCAGCAGTTTTGCGTGGAAACTGAAATGTAGCACCTCCAGAAATGCCACCTTCTAGAATACGTTGCATCTTTATATAGTTCGTCAGAGGTCTGGATAGTAATAACTACTTATCGAGCCCCAAACTGTTTACAGGATGAAAAATACCAGAAGAGATGAAGATAAAAAGGCTAAGTGCTCTATGGACCTTCCATCCTGCTATTATAGAAATAAAAGGAAAGATGAGGAAATGAATAGGAAAAAAAAAAGAAAAGGGAAAAAAGGATAGCTGAGCATCCTATGACATTTGTCTCACTACATCCAGCTTGAGTCATCGAGCCGAATATAGCCGCCATGGGGGTTTACCGTGCTTGACGGTATCGGGGTTGGCCTGGCCGGCCGGCCGGCCAGCAGTGATTTGGGCATTGGGAGATTGCTATAAACTTGCTAGGTGTGAGTGCACTTTTGGGTGGCTAGAAAAGGAGAAGGAGCAAGATGTGTGAAAAAGAGGGAAATGGGCTTATATACTGAGCATCTCCCTACCGCCCCAGCTGGTATGTAATCTCAAGTAGAAGAATGCCATGCATGTGTTCATTGACACGAGATGCGGTGGACAGAGATGCGTGGACATCTCCCTATGGACCAGGATGGATTGGTTAAAAGGGGGGGGGGGGGTTGGTGGTGGAAGGGAAAAGAGGTATTCAAGTGAAACATGAGGATAGGAGGAAGGAGTAAATTGAAGAGATGGCGGATTAATTTGAAAGAAGGAGCTCACTGTACTGTGAACTCGTCAGTATAATGGCATGAACCCTGTACTAAGGGTTGGTGCATTTCTCCCCTTCAGAGAGCCTACACTTGTATCGGGGCCAATAGTTGTATCATCATATCTGATAAAATATTTGGGGGAAAAAAATCCAATATTCAGTCTTGTAATATTTTTTCAAAGAATTTCTATGCTTTCTCAGAGAATGCTAATATTCCTAATCTAAGAGAACAACTCCCCTACACACAAATTAATCTATAGAAAATTTCTCAAAAGTAAGAGATAGGCCTACTGTAGATTCATTTAATGAGTTCCAGAAAAAAATGCCTAGAAATTTGTACCATTTGCTATAACTTTCCCTCACCGGAACAGATGCATGTATTTCAAAGGGGAAGAACTGGCCAAGTATACACTTGTACCTGCTCCATTATAGAACCAGGTTTTCTTTTTGACATATCTTGGGTTAATACTCTCGAATACACAATGTAGAACCAGTGAAAATCTTAGAAATGTACTGTGTGGTTGTTCATATAAAAAAACAAAACAAATGTTCAAGAAGATAGTTAAACACCACTTATACCCACAAAATATGCATACACGTGTGTATGAGTGTGTGTGGTAGAGAGAAGAAAAATAGCAAGAAACAGACATGCAAGTTCATTTTCTTTTTTATTTCTCTGTTAAATCTCTCCTTCTCCTTCTCTTTCTCTTTGCATTTCTTTTCTCAAACTATAGCTCTTGGTCTCAGTCCATCCCATTCAATGTTTTGAATTCCATGGGAGGGGGGGGGGAGGGGTGGATGAGAGTGGGTGCAAAAGGTATCTTTTACATGGGATAGCATGTACATTGTAATCTCATCTGAGTCGTATCTTATGACTCAGTGCGTTGCAAGAGCATCCCCAGCTAACCACTGTATCACTATACCAAGGCTGGTGTCATCTTCCTTTTCCTCTCATTAACCTTTGACCTTTGTGTAGCAAGTCTGTTGAGGAGAATAGAGCTCCACTTGTATGGATGGGTTGGTAATGAGTAGTAATTCAGCTGAGACATGCTAATAGGCAGCTTCATTTCAAACATACAACTAGAAAATAAACAACCATAACAGGCTAATTTTCATCCACTTTATGATCAAATTACCCACTCACAACAAAGTGTGTTCACACACATCCAAAAATAATGATTTCAATCTATATTTGTAATGTGATCAAAAAGTGATAGGCAAAGTGTAAAAAAAAAAGAAAAAAAGAATCTGCGTCATTCTGAAATATCACAGTCCATGTTTAAGCTTACCTTTTATTGTTACCATTTTGCCTACATCCTCTTACAATAATTTGTCGTGCAATGTGCGTGTGAAAAGCATGTATATGAATTGAAAAATCACTTTCTTTCAATCTCATGTTTGGAGATTTTAAGAGCTGCAATTGCAGCCTTTTAGCCTTTTTTGTTTCTTTTTAAATTGACGTGTGAACAGTGCTAACAAAATCAATCTTTCCATCGTGATCCAAACATTCACGATCCTTGTGTCTGAATAGGCCTTAATGATATCACGCAACATCGTGATATATCTTGCAGGACTTGACAGAAACTGTTTTAACAATCGCAGTGTTCCAAATGGTGCAACACGCACTGCAAGGTGTGATTTCTGGAAGAATGCCTTTAATAGCAGGTTTCTGTGATTTACTAGAAGTAGTAGGCACCACTATATGAGGAAACAGTGCTAAAAGGCCAGAGAGAAGTATGTAGGCCTAAATGTCTTCGGCACAAATTGCAGCACTAATGCTTGATCTCAACTTTCGCTCCAGCCCCACTTCCACACCCCACAAGCAAAAAAAAAAAAAAAAAAAAACCCAAAGCAAAACAAAAACACTCCACTTTCCCCATCCGACTCTCAATAATCAACAAAGCTAATTTTCAGACGCTGATGCCCTATCCCTCAAAAAAACAGGCGACATTTCCTATGTAATGACGAGTGAGGCATATCTGTGGTAATGAATTGAATCCACATTACTCGTATTCCAATTAGGCATCCCTCTCAGTCCGCTGCACGTTTGCACCATTTGTCAATTGATTAATCAATCTTCCCAGATACAACATACACATTAATAGTCTATGCAGACATAAACACATTTACTACAAGTAATACTGCTTGTCCACAAACTGGCATGGCCTCTACTTGTGCACACATCCAGGCATACATGTAATTGATAATGTACAAATGCCACACATGCAAATTTTTTGTTTCTTCTTTACTGGTCTGTAAGTACGTATGATGTTGCCATTAATTACAACATCACGCTAACTTTCATCAAAACTGTTATTACAGCTAGACAAAGCACTTTCATTATCAACATTTCTTTACCCTACTACTTGCTCTATTCTTACAAAAAGTGAATTTAATGCAAAAGACAAAAAAGAAAAAAAAATGCTTCAAAAAATGTGTACTTCTTTACTGAACATCACATACATGTAACTTCTACTATTTACTTGAAGTTTTATGTAAGCATACTCCGCGCAGTCTCAGTAATTCTGACTTTTATGCTGGAGTTGATTGCATACAATATATATTGTAGTATCTCGACCAAGGTAGCTTAAGCTAGTATGTGGCACTCAAAGGAAACAATGGAGGTGAATTCCCCACATCAGAGAATGTCAAGCTACTTTTACACATATACCTCATGAGCTGAAAATAACAGAACAGACAACTTACACCCATCTGAAGACACCATTAAATGATATGACAGCTACCTCCTATCTATACAAGTTCAAGCATGAAACTAATCTTTGTACCCATTACCAAAATATGCATGGACATCAAAACACATCCATTCAATTTAACATCCAACGCAAAATACTGCGTACAAGAGCATGCGGGGATCTTCTATCAGAAAAACAAAACAAAAATAAACAAAAATCAGTTGAGACATCATGAAAAATAAAAGAAGATACCAAGAACAACAACAAACCCAATGTGAGTGCAATGAAAGCGATTCTAGAATGTGCAAAAGCAGGATGGAAAGGAAAGAGAAACTGAAAGTGGGAATGCAATGAAGAGAGTCAACGATTATCACACTAGATACAGATGCCAAGACCGTTCAAAGAGGGATTTTTCAGGAAGTGGCAACAGCACGCACCGCGTCATCGCAAGGATCTCTGTGGGAGGAGAAATAGGTCCATAATAAGGCTCTTACGTATTTTACAGCCATTGCAACAACAAAAAAGAAGAAAAAAAAAAAGAAAAAAGAATAGGAAGTAACCAAAGACAAGAGACCCACGGGTCTAGCGCTCACCTGAGTATCACAAGTTCACCTTTCACGCAGTCACTAATCTAAATTATTCACAGCTCTACTAAAATTTGACCAGGCATTCTCAAGTAGAAGATGAAAATGTACAATAAGGGCCCAATTTTTTTTAGGATTCCTTAATTTGGGGGGATTGGGGGCCCCCTGGGGCCCTCTGGGTGGGGCATGATGCCCATTTTGATAAATTGAGATCCTGACCCCCTAGGGATGCTACCTGCCAAGTTTGACGAAAATCCATCATTAGGTTTTCAGGAAGAAGATGAAAATGTACAATTCAGGCCCCCATTTGGACCTCCCCCCCCCCCCCCCCCCCCCCCCCCCCCTCTGGGTGGGGCATGATGCCCATTTTGATAAATTGAGATCCTGACCCCCTAGGGATGCTACCTGCCAAGTTTGACGAAAATCCATCATTAGGTTTTCAGGAAGAAGATGAAAATGTACAATTCAGGCCCCCATTTGGACCTCCCCCCCCCCCCCCCCGCCCCCAAGAGGGGCACCCCTGGATTTGCTATGAACAAACTTGAAACTACAGTCATTAATGTACTCACTCATAGTATTATCTTAGCTCTATAACTTCTGATTCTAGAGAATATTTTTAAAGATTCCTTCATTTTGGGGGGTTTGGCGCCAAAAATAGTAATCTTGTGCTCCAAATGTTAAGAAAAGGAAAAGAATCAAATGACCACAGTGGTAAAAGTTAGACAATTGACATGAAGATGAAAAGGAAGAGAATATTACAAAGAAAGACAGACAGACAGACAGACAGAGAAGGGCATTTAATGGTTTAAAGGTTGCGCACTTCTGTTTCAGGCAAACTATATAAAGATTAATTCATTTTAAATATTACCATACTACTTTCCGTGATACAGTTTACTGACATGCCTAGTATTTGATGAATTCATGTCAAAATTCACTGATAATGAATGAATATTCTGACGTTCATTATAACGATAAAATGTACATAGCATTTTGCTCATACTGAGATACTGAAATTGATGACATTTACTGATTAATGAGAGAATCTGGTGGAATGTATGGCACTGTAAAACGCGGAATGACTGATCTAAGAGATGAATTAGTTTGGCGTGTGTTAGACGCACTGGGGTGTCAATGCTGGCCGAGAAAACATGTCATGAGATATTCATGCAATATTATTAAAGGACAAGTTCACCTTCATAAACATGAGGATTCAGAGAATGCAGCGATATTAGTAGAACACATCAGTGAAAGTTTGAGGAAAATTGGACAATCGATGCAAAAGTTATGAATTTTTAAAATTTTTGTGTTGGAACCGCTGGATGAGGAGACTACTAAGACTCGTGATGTCATATGAGTACAACAGTATAAAGAAAATGTAAAGAAAATTCAACATATTTTCACTTTTTGCGTAAAATAAAAGAGCACTAGACTTGCCTCTTTCTAAATGCAATGGGAATAATATTACCCATAACATATGTCAGTAATGAGTCAAGGGAATGTGTGCTTTTTTCAAAAGATGAAATTTTGTGAAATTCTCTTTATATTTTCCTTATATGTGACCGTGCACCTCAAAACGAACATAAAGTCGCACACAATGATTTTGTGTGAGGACTGAAAATAAGTGAAATGGGTCAACCTAGCCAAACTTGACTTTTTCATATTTTCTGAAAGAGCGGGTCTTCTTTTACAATATGCTAAAATTTGGTATCATAAAACGGACAGGAAAGTGTGTTTTTTTAGCAGTATATCTCGAACATTTTTGGTAGAATAGTGTGATTAGGTGTGCCTTTAGAATTCTTTTTTCATTTCTGAAAAACCTTGTCCACACTCTTCACTTTCAACTCTAATAACTTTTGAAAGGACGACGCTACTGCTTTGAAAGTTAGCATTAATTATGGACAGAATGTGTTAATGAGGCATGCTTAATTTCAGTTCAATCTGATAATCCCTTCATTGTTGTTACTCTGGTGGTTTACTTCCTCTTTTTTGTCCCATTCATCGCACAGCCAGCACGGTTTGGTAAAGATTAAGCGCTTGAATAGACACTGTACTGCAGAGCCTCTTTTCTAAGTTCACACTTTTCCTGGGTTTGTGCTTTCTTTCCAATATTTAGATAGGTTAGGAGAGTCAATTTGGTTTGAGTTATACATCTTTTTAAAGCTTAAAGTCTGCTCTTTCAGAATATGGTCTTAACTAAAAATTCATGTCTGGCGACTTTTTGTTTGTTTGAGGTGCAGGGTCACATATTGTTGTACGCATGTGACATCATACACTGCAGTAGTCTTCTCATCCAGCGGTGACTGCACAAAAACTTCAAAAATTCATAAGTTTTGAACGGATTGTCTGATTTTCCTCAAACTTTCAATGATGTTGCTACATTCTCTCAATCCTTATGTCAATGAAGGTGAACTTGTCCTTTAAGATCTTTGGTACATCAATTTATCATGCTGTATTCTATGCCACCCGGTAATATCATGGCAACTGTGATGCATGCATACTGTATGATGTAAGCTTGCCGAACATTGAGTTGTGAGTGGATATGGAAACATGCGACCGATCGGTACAGCATTACCCTAGTCTGTAGCAGTTATCTTATAATCAACTCTTTATTTCATTCAAAATAAACTGCAGCATTCCAGTCAAAAAGCAATCATTGCAATACAATGCATCCTGTGCTGAAGAATATCAGCCCTGTATTATATATGAAAAACAAATAAAATTACCTGTAATGACTAAACTACTTTAATGTTTACCACATTCAAAATCCACAATTCATCGATAATTCATAGAAATGTTGGAGAGGGGGGATTTGTATGTGTGTGTGTGCTGACATACAACCTGTAGTGTACAGATATTAAGTCAAGACGTAAATTGGATGGCATATATTGATTTTACCTGATTTTTATTTGGCAGCTTGATTAAACAATTAAAATTGGTTGTAATATGCTATCAAATTAGGATCCAAATGAAATGACAAAATCTCAGATTTTAGCAGAAAATCAAGAATACTGTAGATTGTAGATGAAATATTCATAAACTCTTACAGCAAAGAATAGAAAGAAGAAAGACAAGACATTGGGATGCTCAGGATGGCAGAATCATGCAAGATACGAACGGCGGACAGTAATGTCTCATATAGACATATAATGTGCAAGACATTTGCATGAAAACATTAAAGATGACTTGTGGTAAAATGACCCATCCACCTGATAGATACAGTACAGTAGTGCATGGAGTGTGGAAAAAGGATAAAAAGGAAGAAAAAAAAAATGACATCTAAAATACGCAATGAACCACAGGTTTATATGGGATTACATAGAGAGCCGCACAAAATGCAACAAAAGACGTGTAGAGTTACCTGAGAATGGACTTCGTATCGATCCTGGTTTGTTTGTATTTTGGGGTTTTGTGTTTTTTGGGTTTGTACGTGTGAATGGGCATGCAAACAAATGGAGAAACACAACAAAACAAGGTCAGGATACATAGTGAAACTAGACAGCACGATTAATCAACTTTCTGAGCAGTAAAAAAAACTAAATACTACTCAAACTGTGCATCAGAGTATGTAAGTACTGTTATGAAAGCTAAATTCTGACATTACAGCTGTATAATGGTTGAAGCATACAATGGGGACCTCCATGCAACATTCTAACAAGCTTTGAACTACGTATATATCTTGACAAGACAGTACAAAGCATCTACTACTTAGACTTACATGTGTATGAAATAACACATTCTACTCAAACTGGACAATGTTTGCAATGAATCTACACGTGTCCACAAATCTAAGTCTATTGGATGAAAAATTATGATTAATGTAATATGACAACTACCAACTACTCGTTGTATGTGAAGACTCACTCTGTCTGTTATCCTAAAACACATATGTCACAAATTCACACCCTGTATTCATTACCAGCTATCAGAAAATGTGTTACCTTAGGTACTTATGTGGCATAGTGATATCACATTTTCACTGCGTACACTGTACAACAGTCCTGGGCACAGTGTGGCAACCACACCGTCACACTGTCAGCTACAGTGCGTTCACAACACTGTGGGCGATATGTAATAAGAACACAAAAACAAATCAACAAACATGGACTATCTCTCATTACAGCTTTGACAGCATGAAATGTGTTTTCCACACTGGTACATTGTATACTGCTTTTGTCTCATGGGTTAGCCTACGTTCAAGTCTGCATATATTATTCACAGTGCTCAGACAAAACTCTCAGGATGAAATAGGGACACTGTTTTTGTGTTCTGGTGATATTTTGACCAAATTGTGTGTATATTTTCACTGATTCTTTTTCTTTTTTCTTCAGAGGATTAAAATGAAAGAACCTTGAAAGTACTGGTACTCTAAACTGTGATGTGATGACAAGATAAAATTCCAATAGGTACAATCATGCAAACTGTCGTTTTTTATCCTTTAAAGGTAGGGAATCCCATTTGCATGCTTTGAATGAAGAGTTGTATAAACACAGTGGTATGTTGAAGAGAGTATCATTTTAGAAACTCCCATAAAGTATTGAAAGTGGAAGGTAACATTTAGTACATTTTTATTGACCGTTAGATTTTGAATTGAATTCTTTTCGGGGCTCACCGTAAATTCCAGTACATTACTAGGCTACCTTTGCAGACCCATGCACTGCATGTGTGTCCATCATGTATATTTTGTGAATAAAGTTCATCAAAACTTACAAACATTTCTATATACATTCTTGCCACACACTCTATATTATGTTATTACATCAGCTCTTATACTTTTAGATTTGTGTTTATAGACAAAAATACAGAAGACTGCAACAAAAAGGCTTAAGTGTGGCTGACACACAGAACTACTGAGTAGTTGAGTTTTGTGCATTATTCAAATTGTAGATAACTGTTGACTTCCAAATTTCTAAGCAGTGGCCTAAACAAGTCCCCTGAGGTTCATAATTAATGTTTTGCTGCATTTTGGGAGGTCTGTAAAAGGTATCCCCTACCTTTAATAATGCAGTGCTCACATAATCAGAAAAAAAAAAACCAAACAAAACACACAGCAAAATTCTGGCATTATGCCACAAGGAAGATCTACTAACAGTTTACTTACAGGACAAGCATATCTTTTCTTTTATAGTGGTTCCTTGCATATTTATATTTGTTAAATGGTGGTATAACAATTATTCATGAACACAGTACTGTGTAATTTCTAACGTCATATAAAGGTAAACAGAAAAGTGCACGACAAGAAAGTTATATTCAGAATTTTATATTTATATGAAAAGATTGAAAAATAAAACAAAATGAAACAAAAACAAAGAAAAAACAAACCGAGGGTAAGTGGTGAATCGACTTTATTGGTTTGGCCTGCCGATATTGAATAAAACACCAACCTCCAAAACAATATGGACCAACAGCAAAAAAATTGGGTGAAGGTCAAATATGTGCATATATCTTGTGGTCAGACAACAGTGCTCATTTGCCTCAGCGGCGCATTGCAGCAAAGTCCACAAAAAATATTGATCTGCGCATGGTTCAATACTAAATGAATTTGCAATCGCTGGGCAATCAACGACGCACACGGCTTCAAGGGCCGCCACTCAAATCAGTCAACATTATTGGAAGCCAATGTATGAATATTCATGTGGCTTCTACTCAAGATTGATTCACTGTAAGGGAAATTCAAACAAATGCAACTAAACATCCGGGTGCAATGTTTGAGCATGACCAAAGATATTTTGATAAACTTTATATATGACTGCAAATGCAATTGTCAATTGCCTAATTTTTCCTGTTTAAAAAAAGTGGCACATTAGAATTATAATTATGATCGCATTACATCTACTACTACTACTACTACTACTACTACTACTACTACTGCTACTTTACTACAACTACTACTACTACTACTACTACTACTACTACTACTACTACTACTACTGCTACTACTACTACTACTACTACTACTACTACTACTACTACTACCACTACTATGTACTACCACTACTACTAGTCACAATGATCATCAGTTGTAATATATCAATATCAATGACTTATCAAATTTCAATGACATGATAATGGCAAAAAATCTATCAAAAGTTATCTGAAAATAAAACAAAACATTAAGACGGTTTAGCATTTTCATCATGTCCAGTGCATTTTCAGCTAACAGTTCAAGTGTAATGTATTGCTATCAAAGAAGAACAGGGGGGCGTTTCATCAACGAGTTCGTCGGAGGTTTTCACTGACAAATTTGCTATCAGCCAATCAGACGCAAGGATATCAGTAGCTTTAAACAGTTGTCAGTGTAAATCACTGACAAAAAGTTTCATGAAACGGTCCCCAGAAGGGCATTCACACTATGCAATGCTACCCCAGAAGTTGAAGATCTTTGGTTTTGAAACTCTCAGTCCAAAGACGTACATGCCCTGCAATTTCAGTCTAAATGGGTGGGAAAATTGTGGCACATCTAATGTATGCCTGCAGCATAGACAGTCATACTGCCTTTAATGGGAAAAAAAAAAAGAAGAAGAAAGAAGCAAAACTATGTGTGGCGGGGGGTATAACAAGGAAGAAGACATGAAGAGAAGAACAAAAGAAGATATGGCAGCGCAACCTTTTGCCCGGCCATTCCAAAGGTGAGGTGAAGAGCTGGTCAAAAATTAGCCACACGTACTTGGCTTCCGGCTCCAGGAGGCGCATCCCGCGCCAACCCATCCTCTACCTCTCTCCCCGGAGGTTGGGGAAAACGTTACCAAGGGCAACGGGGAAGAGAAATTGATGGCACTTAAGAGAGTCTAACAGCATAAGAAAAAACAAGACTACTAGTCTTGATACAAAGTCTTTACAATGGTGTTGGCTGCATATTGACTACAAAGACACCTTCTAAAGGAATGACATACCAACAATACTGTTGACATTGTATAGGACCTCACAACAAATTCACCCATGGGAATGAGAATATTATTGTGTTCACTGGAAAACTGAAAAATCCACATTAACCCCAGCAGAAGTTGTGATCATATCAGTTTCTCAAATTCATTAACTTTCTATTTTTGGGGTGTTTATTTGTTTGTTTACATGTAATTGACAACCAAGTGTATTCAGTCATTTGCTGTATATTAAACCATGTGCTAAAATTTCAATAACACTCCAATTTGTATAGATATTCTTTTCACTGTGACTGATATGTTTAAAATGTTATCAGGTATTTCATTTCCAAATTGACTATAAAGATGGAACTTAACAGTTGCTCATCTACGCAGTATATCCAGGGGGATTTTTCATTTTTCTTTCTCCCTTTTATACAGAATAACTGTAAAGATGAGACTGAACTATTGAGTTCAAGATACCTTTGAAAGGACAATAACCTAGCTTCAACTAAATTCCAAAGAAAAGATATACATTTCTAAAAATCCAATTTTATTCAGGGAAAAAAAACTATTTCATGAGATGAAAGGACTGGTGAGATCGTGAGCACTGTACAATTGGTGATTTGCATTAAGGAATGTATACATGACTTTTTTTTACACTGTAAAAACATCGGTGTTAGATTTAACACCATGGGTGTTAAATCTAACACCAATCAATCTTCATTAGACGACCACACCCACAGGTGTAGAAAATGTATTGTAACAGTGTTAAAAAGTGTTTACCTGGCACTTCGTGGTGTTAATTTGACACTGCAGCTGGTGATATTTTTGACACTGCGCCAGAGTTAATTCATTAATGACACCGCATGGTTTTGATATGATATTGGTGGTGTCAATTTCAATGGTATAACACCCGTCCAGCTTCAATAGGAAACCACACCAACTGGTGTTACTGTGGTGTAAATGTGTTTACGCATTTTTTCAAAAATCAAGTACTTTATCGGAAAATTCTTCATCGTCTTGTTGAAATTCAGATTTAACAAGAAATTCAGTAACTAGGAAACTATCAAAAAAACAATTTTATATTTTGAAATGACGCCCGCAGGTGTTAATCTAACACCATGAATGAGCACCGGAAATTTAACACCAGCTCGGTGTTTCATATTTAACACAGGACTTTTTGCAGTGTAAGGTGTGGTGTTTTGATTAAAGTGTGATCCATACTATTTACGTTCCATGGCCATTGATCGACTGAATAAAACTCCCGAAGTGCTCATTAATAACCCTTTACGTGATTCGAGTTCCATCTGGCAGAGAAAACTTGATACCTTGAACTCACTGTCTGAAAGTGCCTAGCGCAGAAAGGGATAAAAGGACACCAATTGTAATAATTAACATTATGAGTATATTGTTTGGAACCAGTTTACGCACTTCAATGTCCCATCACACTAGAGCGAATGCCTAAACAAATTCGAAAATTTGAAGACCATATGTTTGCATCCCTTGCTAATAGTAGGATTTCACAGAGATACGCTGGAGATTTTGGACATGTCAAAAAACAACAACAACAACAACAACAAACAATCAATTCCAATGTATCTTCACGAAACCATGTGAATAGCTAATGAATACAAATAATGTTAAATGTGTTTCAAAAAGAACTACAAATATTCTTGTTTTAGCAACAGATGCAAATATATCTCCGACTTATTGAATTCGTAGGGCAGTCATTGGGCATTTGCTCTAATGTAATGGGGTCTTCAAAAAGAGGTAAGTACAAATACGAAGTCAAGAACTTTTCCGGTGTCATATCCTCATCACATCACACCAGGAGCAGGTCTGAATAATGAGACTAGCCCCCTTCTGGGAGGAAGACAAATTTACCTGGGTTCCATGGAGCATTCTTTGGTTTGCTGCATGAACCCGAGGGGTTTGCCAGTGTCATTGTTAACTGAACTTGACTACTGCATTTCCCTCACCAAAAGAGTACCGTATCCCTGCTATCATGTGATAAAAGTCTCTACAGAACTCATGCTGTGCAATGTTTGATCATTCAATTGTATGAGCAAGGAAAAGGAAAGAACAGAACGGGGGGGGGGGGGGGGGGGGGGATAAGAGAGAAAGAGGAAAGATATATTTTAAATGAAAGAAACAGAAGTGATCTAGCTAGCATCCAGTGTCTATGGACTTTGATACGTGAGCTCCTGGGAATAGGGACAAATGCCTCGTCAATCTGTGATATTTGCAGACGGACTGCGTGCAATCGAACATCGTACCGCTTGCCAGGTAAAAAGTTGTGCAGAAGTGTTACCACAGCTTTCCTCTACAGACATATATATTTCTGTCTTCATGTCCATGTATCTATTCAACAGATTTCAGGGGAATGACCTCATCTCTCCTCCCCTAGGTGTTTCCATCTCATCCTGTTAAGATCATTTGCATGAATCACCCTCAAAAGATGACAAAACATCTTTTTTACTCGGATCTTCTCTCTGTCTGATTATAGTGAACTTTGACACTGGATGCATTATTTGATATCTTGATCTGCTGCTTATACCATATGAATCACCATTAATATCCATCAATTACTGGGAAAAAGTGGCTGCAGATATCATCATTTGGCCCTGATCAAAATGACAGCTGAATGTCACTGCACATCGTGTGTTGAAAAAAAAAATGATTAAATGGAACTTGTTGCTATATTCATTTAATTTGCATCAAACCAGAAATCAAATTATATAATTTTTTAGATTTTGAAACAGAAACATCATTTCTAAAAGAAGTATTGCAAGTGTGAGGTTCAGCTTCAGATTTAGCGATTTAGAAGCTTTTGATAAATCTGCAACCGCAATAAAATGACATCATGACTGAAATCGGGCTCAATGTACAGATACGTTTCTATTCTCTCTTTAGAAATGAAGTATGTACCTATAATGAACAATCAAAGATTACCCACGTATATAATGAAATAATACAGCATAAAGCCAAAGAAATATGAAACCCTAGACTTGATGGATCGAACGCAACTGGTCAGGTGAATAAGATCACCTGTTATCTATCACAGGTGTTTGACCATCCATGAACAGGTAAGCTCTGTGGCTGTCCATTTCTCCTTATTGTGCAGCCTGACCCTGATTCCTGGCCAAAATTTCACTATTTTTCATGATGATGATGATGATGATGATGATGATAATGATAATGATAATGACAAATGATGATAATGATAATGACAAATTATAATAATAATAATAATATTATTATTATTGTTATTATTATTA
The DNA here is from genome assembly GCA_033980235.1 of Diadema setosum. Classification (NCBI taxonomy): domain Eukaryota; kingdom Metazoa; phylum Echinodermata; class Echinoidea; order Diadematoida; family Diadematidae; genus Diadema; species Diadema setosum. Next base: position 18,568,901 of record CM067071.1, read on the forward strand.
TAATTTAATATTATTATCATTATTATTATTATTATTATTATAATTTATTATTATTATCATTATTATTATTATTATTATCATTATTATTATTATTATTATTATCATTATTATTATTATTATTATTATTATTATTATTATTATTATTATTATTATTATCATTATTATTATTAATATTACATATCTAACAATGAAAATGACACTACTGTTTGTGACTTGGCCCTATTCCGTTTATAAGTTTGTCGCTTTATACACCGCATTTGATGCTTCTGGCTTTAATACAATGTCTTTGTACTACATATATGAGATGACTAAATTTTGCAACTTCAGTATGCAGTGTTGATCTTTACCAATGACAGAGACAAAAGTGTGCCACTCACTGTTATTAAAGCTAGGTAAATTACACCTCCTTTGGTATTCAAAGTTTGATGAGCGCACAAGAAAAGTTTGCAACGGTAAAAGAGCTTGTTGACGACAGCTGAAATACCCCTGCACGCTTCAAGGCAAAGATATGGAATATCAATTTGGAAACAAGGTAGATAAGAGAGCCGCGAACACACTGAAGAGCTCGCCTCCCGTCATTCTTGGTTAAGGAGATTTCCTGCTGCAGTTATCCCTTCCTAAAGCTTAAAGGCATACTCCACTTGATATTCAAGCAGACATGGATGAATATTAAAAGTGGAATTGGTAGTAAACAATGCAAAGATCCATTCCTCAATTTGCAAGGGATGGTATGGTTCTCATGGTTGAGATGGGGATTCAGGTTTTAACTTTTGTGAGATAATTGGAAACCACTTCTATGAACTATTAAAGAGCATACAATTCTAAGAACAGTTCAAAGTTTATTTGATGAAAATCGGTTTCAAAATGGCTGAGATATCCAAAAACAAAGTGGTCCTCATAAAAACTCAGGACCCACCATTTCAAAGGTAAACTCCACTGATATTCAAGTACAGCCATGTCGATTTGAAGAATATAGTATTCACAGATCCACTCCTCAAACTTAAAGAAAAATGCACTCGATGTTAAAGTAGATTTGATGAATAAAGTGGTATTGGTAGGAAACAATGCAAAGATCCATTCCTCAGATATGTGACTCGCGGCAACAAAAGGATCCGAAAGTCAGGGGAGGACAATTTTCTGAAAATGACAGGACATTATTCCCTTACTCTTCCACTTTAATGTCATATATAACATGACTCATAAAAGTACTCTGTTGCGGAGATATCGATGACTTTATTAACGCATGTCGAGTGGTTTAAGAAATCAAGGTTTCGAGAAAACCGCCTTCAAAGTTTTCCTTCCGACGCTATCATGATCAAGGGGAAGCAAGACATTTTCACTGTTTGACAATAGAAGGTACGCTCCTAGCAACCTCCGCAATGTTCATTCAAGCTTAGCGCCAGTGGTCTACGCACACCAATCAGTAACCAGGATGCCACACACTGACCAATGACATCACTCCCTTGTTGCTAGGGATGGAGTCTAGTGGTGGCACTAAATCCAAATCTTCAGACGCGTTTCTGTTCCGTTGAAAGTTGGAAAATCATGGCCCAGAAAAACGCTATTTTTTTGCCTTTCCTTTGATCATTTACCTTCAAAATTTCGGCAGATGAATAAAGATACATTAGACTACAAAATTATGTCAAAAATGGAAATCCGTATGTTTTGACGGATTGTGATGATATGACTTCAAACTTGATTTTCTCGGCTCAGCCATCAGCGACTTTAGGATCCTTTTGTTGTAGCGGGTCACATATGAAGATAAACTTCACTCAATGTTCAAGTCTATTTGAAGACTAAAGTGGTATCGCTAGTAAACAATGCAGATATTAGTTCCTCAATCTTTAAAGGGACTGTACAGTACTGGTTGAGGTAGGGATTCATGTTTTGAACATTCCTAAGTGAAATAATGAAAAGCCTCTTATGAAATATGAAAGAGCATGTAATTTTAAGAAGAATTCAACATTTATTTGATGAAAATTGGTTTTCAAATGGCTGAGATATCCCAAAAAGTGCTAATAATAAAAGGCGACATGCCCCAACTTTATTAGTATGTCTTTGTTTCACCTTGTTCTTCGATATCTCAGCCATTTCAAAACCGATTTTCATCGAATAAACTTTTAATACCCCTTAGAACCGCATGCTCTTTGACATCTCATAGAGTGGTTTCTGAATATCTCACAAAACGTTAAAAGCTAAATCTTCACCTCGACCAGAACTGTACACACCCTTTAAAGGTTAACTTCACTCAGTGCTATAGAAAATTTGATGAATAAAGTGATATTGGTGGTAAACAATGTGGATATCCATTCTCCAAACTTAACCCGTTGAGGACGGACTGACTTTGCTACAACAAGCATTTCCCATAGACACTTGCCTGAGTATACTCGGGACTCGTCCTCAACAGGTAAAAAAAAAAAGGTAAGTGTGAAGTTAAGTAGATTTGATGAATAAGATGACATTTGTAAACAATGCAGAGATCCATTACTGAAACTTAAAGATAAACTCCGGTCAATGTTTAAGAAAATTTGATGAATTAAGTGGTAATGTTTTTTTTTTTTGACTTAATAAACATGGAAAGTGTCGGCACAAATTGTCAAGTCTTGCTGTTCCCCACCACCATCCATCCCCCCCCCCCCCCCCTCCTCCATCCCTCACCGAAGAAGCTGCAGAAACCATTTCCACAATGCACCGCCATCGGCATCCACAGAGGAGAAAGAGAGGGAGAGGGAATGAGAGAGGGAGAGAAAATTCTCTCTGATCGATGGAGTTATGTGATAGCGAGATGCATTGTACGTTGTTGAATACTGTATTGCATTTTTAAAGGGAAACTCCACTCGGATGCACTTTAAAATTGATTATATTCAGAAAGATCAAACTCCAGTGAACCACAGGAATTATATACCAAGTATCGACAGGAGGAAATGAGAAGTTACTGACTTTAAAGCTTTCACCCAATTTCACAAAGCAGTACGGTAATTTTTTATGCAATCACACATATGAAAATCAAATAAGGTCATACTGATATCAACCTTGCAATCATCTAATTGATTTGTTATGACACAAACATTTCATACTAATGCTAATAGAAATAATGGTATTGATAATATTAACAATAGTACTACTGTAATATGAATACATTGTTTTAAGAATATTTTCAATAATGATGTGAACAGCACATCACAAAGCATGTATGTGATCGATACCATTCTTGTTCTACAGCATGTGACTGTATCCATATTCCGTATCTTTTGTTTTTCTTTATCTAGTACATTGTATGAACAATATTTCACTGTCCTGCTTGTTTTTATTTTACACTATCTATTTAAATCAACCGGTTGGCATGGTGGGACACTTCTCTTTAAAGTCACTGCGTGGGCAGTAATACTATTCTTCGCATTCACTTCATACCGATCATATCGCACGAGGCAGAACTTTATGGACAGGTCACTCTGTGGTCTGGTGCCTGGTAGCTTTGTGGAGGGTATAACGATCATGTTTAAAGTACTACAGAGGTTTCAATCCTCATGTTCAGAGTATCAGTGCCATTATCAGCCACTATCTAAACTGACTAGTTGGACCTCTATGAGACCAAATATTATATGACGAATTTGATAGCAAAATGGGGTGAGTGCCATATTTAAACATTTGAAAATAAGTCCATCATCAGGCAGAGAACAAACTAAAAAATGTTTCCAGTGATACCTCACGTGCTACATAATACGGCCTATTTTTTGAAGAGATGACTTCATATACAATGATAATAAGGGAAATGGGAGAATGAGTCTGCTGAAGATCGATGTGGAAAGCTATGGGGAATAGGACAGAAACACAAAATTGAAGCTGGATGTACTGTAGTTATACAACAACTGGATGCAGCCAACTAGAAAGTAGAATCAGGGCGAAAATGAAAAAGACCACAAAAAAAAAAAAAATGTACAGAATTCACATACACCATGGCAACAGGTGTAGAGGGGATGAATCACAAAGAGAGAGGGAGAAAGAGAGATATATAAAGAGAGAAAGAAAAAGAGAGAGGGATTGCTATCTATGCAAATTAGACAAGAGTGAAAGAGTTTATGCGGATGGTGGGGGGGGGGGGGGGATGGAATATACCAGTACCGCACAGCGGAAAATGAGAGAGCAGTGAATTATGTGCAGACAGCCATATTCATTATTCCAGGGGATGCCGCCTTTCATTTTACGAGGAGTTTATCTACCACTCACGGTAAAGTCACTTGCCCACCGGCGTTTCCCGCTCGCGCAGACCCAGAAATCTTTCATCTAAATGCTGGCTCCTAAACTGCATATTAGATGTTGGTGGTAAACACGTCATGAAAAATTTCTCCGTTTGCAGCCGTGCCATACGGTGGGATACGATATGCCTTGGCGGCTTCACTTTAATTGATTATCATTTTGCGGTTATTGTATCGACCAAGTGCCAAACCACGCTTTGACATTCATTTGCCAACTTCTCACATCCATTTTTACCGCAAACGGAGCAATACGCATAAAAGCACAGAATGGCGACGTAGATATGGAAATATATTATAGGAGAGAGAGAGAAAGAGAGAGAGAGATTACAGAACAAAAAGGAAGAGGATATAGAATGCAGACACATTTCATCACCCGTTTAATGCCTACATTGATTCAGCTTTCTTTAATCAACATCCATGGAACTGTATGTTACAACATTGAGCACTTCTATAGTCACATGCCTGTCTTGATAATGCACAATAAAAAAATCAACCACCCATGCTCAAATGAACGGAGGTTGTCTGGTTTCCATGACAACGGTGATATTCACAAGCTGCTTTGAATGAAGCAAGAAGAATGCTGGTTTATAGTACTGTTAGCTGATGGAATATTTGTTGTAACAAACACTTGGCCGTACAGCTGTATTTCCTCAGCACCAAAGGGGTTGACATTTTTACACCTAAAGTCATCTCTGTGATGTTTACTTTATAACCACACATTGGTCGACTTGAATATTTGCCTGTGTACAATATGTAAATTGCATTCTGTTGTCTGTGTGCATTTAATCGGGTATGTGTCTAAATTTGCAAGGACTTATAATCACAAACTCCTTGGGCTACTGTAGAGCCAGAAACACTGATGGTACAAAACTTTCCCTATTGAAATCGGATCTAACAGCCTTTGTTTTTGCTTTTTCGCTTTGTTTTGTTTAGTTTTGTTTTGTTTTTTTTTTGGCGGCACAAAACTTTTGCAAATTACCACTGGCATTCAACTTTTCATACTTCAGTAGTCAAATGTGCATTTTATTTCAGAGAATCTTGGCTCCTGGCCAAATTTGTGCAAATTTCATATACATGCCAATGTACGCTTTTACAGTAAATTATGTTTTATGTATTCTTCTCCTAGTCTTCATCAGCAAGTCATAGAATCTCCATAGAGTCTCATCTGCCTACACGGCCGGGTACCCTCTTGCAAGGTCAATATAGCAATCTCAGACAATCATGGAAATGGATGTATTTGAGAGTGTCTGTCTTCACATTTTAATTTCTATGGGGAGGTTTCTTATCAATCTGTGTTTCTGACTCCCTCCCCCCCCCCCCCCCACACACACACTCTAAAAGAGTTGAACAACTGGTGCAGAGAGGTGAAAAATGCCAAATTAAATTTTCTGCATCGCTTGTGAGAATTTTGACCTGTGTGCACGCACCCACGTATGAGCTCTGCCTCTCTCCTGGTCTTTTCAAGATTGCTCTTTCACATGTGCGACATATTCTTTCTTCTTCTTCTTCTTCTTCTTTCTTTTTTTTTCAGAATGCCTCTGACATTAACTCTCCCACTTCCCAAATAACCATCAGTATCAAAATGTTCTGTCCGGTAAATGCTGCAAACGTTGTGTGCTCTTTTATATTATCTTTGTTTCGCTTTTGTTGTATTGCATGGAAACATGTATTCAGAATTTACATAACTGCAATGTACACTTAAGCATAGAATTCATTGCAATCAAAAGTGATATTGCCGAGTGCACAGTGCCCTTCTTGCTAAACTGAATAATGGTGCATGTATCCAATACATCATGGAAGCTTTGTTCTTGTGGAAAGAAAAATTACCAAAGTAAACACTGGATTAACTACTGAATATCAAAGACAGAGGGAAAACAAAGGGTATTTCAGAAATATGTCTTTCAGCAAAAAGATCATCATTTACAAGGGAGTTGCAAACGACATATTATCTCCTCAGTTATTACAATTGTGATAAGTTTGTATAGTGTGTTCAGACTTTCAGATGTTCAGAAACAGACAAGAAGTTCACTGATAGACCTTAAACAACATGTAAATGTTCCAGGAGATACAAGTGTATGGAGTACAGAATATATTAATCATACGTTCCATGGCATGGCTACAGACACAATTTACTGGCATCATACACAGCCATTTCAAAGTGTAAGTACAATGTACATTTAATATACAGAATATGCATGCACGACATGAATGGATCTACACGGTGCATGGTTTCTTAAAGCTGTTTTAAGAGTGAATGAGGTCAAACTACATAAGCTCCACCTTCTAATTTGTGTGCCGGAGGTCAGACTATCATCAGATAACCAGAAAAATCAGGGAAAATTGAACTTCACAATACTGGAGAACTATCAGCTACACATGATGATTTTCAGCTCATGATTACAGAAACATGGTTTGCTTGTTTGCTTTAGAGAGAAAAAGAGAGAAAGAGAGAGAGGGGGAGAGATGGAGGGGGAGTAGCCTTCTACTGGCAACGAATGCGTTTCCGATCACGTTCACATGCAAGTTGTATTTGCCATTGGAGAAAGGTCTCCAAGGCAGCCAAAGCCGGCCGTACCTCACGAGTGGGACCCTACCTGGAAACCTATCGGTCTGTAATTATCTGCACCTGCTTGGCAGAGTCAAATGGCACACGATCAGACAGAACGAATTAATGAGCCCGCGGGACGGTTGATCATCAACGCACTATTAGACAGCACTGAATGCTTTTACTGCCGGTAAGGTGTACACAGCACAAGCAAACAAGCTGAAGCAGCGGATGTCCTGTACAAGATATACAGTACACGAGCCAAGGGGCTCCTGATTAGTTTAGTTTGCGAGTAACAATAACAACAAAGCTAATGAGATAGACAGAAAGAGATAGATAGATAGATAGACAGAGCGAGAGAGAAACAGAATGCAATCAACACTCAGATGCATTCCAGAGGTTTCATTAACCCCATGGGGGAACTTTGCTGCACCAGAATTAACATCTTGTCATTATCATTAAATTGGCAGTTTCTGAGTTTTATTGCTAATTACAACATAGTACAAGTCACATACACTGGAGGAAGGCTATAGTGTGTACGTACTGGTGCGTTCAACCCATTATACTTTGTTTATGTTGGAGAGAACGGCACGAGCGCTTCAGACTCGAAGCATGCTATTCTGAGGGCTTTTTCCTCTGACTTTGGGAAGGCTCTCTTCAACATTACTGCGACTTTGACAGCTGGGAGACATTTGATGCATGTAATTAATTGCATGCACAGTTGTCGTAGTAGTTTGAAAATATACATCTCCAAACAGTAGTGAGGAAGAGAAAGAAACGGGGAGATGAGAGAAGGAGATGGGAGTGTTGAAATAAACAGAGTTGAAGAGGTAATGATAAATACAGTAATAATTCAATTGTTTTAATGTTAGAAGTCATATGCAGATAGAAAACTATGACAAAATTAGCATTTCAGTAAATGAGCTAAAGTGGTTTCCTTTAAAAAAAATAATTGCAAAATGTTGCAGGGGGAACATACATGTATGCTCCATCCCTACACACACACACACACACACACACACACACACACTCCCAGCATTAGCCCCGTCAAGGATGCACGAATTTTGCTTGAACCCGCATCTCCCATAGACAGCTGTTCGAGTATACCCGGAACTAGTCTTCAAGGGGTTAAGGGTTATTGGAACTTTTATTTCCATTTTAAAAGAAGTTGGTTCCTACCTGCAAAGGGGTGTGAGGCATTGGGCTTCAGTATCTCCTCTTCACTGTTGCCTTCCACAAGTTTGTTGTCAAGCGCTCCGGACTCCTCGGACCGCAACCCCCGAGGCAATGCTGGCTCCTTCACACTCTGTCTCCCGATGGACGATCTTATCTCCGGGTTGTCGTTCTCAAACGGGAAGTGTGTTCCTGTGGCCGCGGCCGGGTTGTCGTAACCATTTGGCGAAGTACTTGTGTCGTTTGTTGTCTGGTGTTGGCTCGCCTTTGGCGGCAGGACCGGCTTTGGCTGGAACTGCACCGAGCTGTTGATTCCCGGCGGCGTAATGTTCAGGCTCAGCTGGGAGTTCAGTGACCTCTTGGGTTTCCGCGGCGACCCCGACCGCGACTGCACGGGACTACTGTTCTGTCTGGTCAGTGCCCTGGGGTGGTTTCCATTGGAGGCCGTCAGCACCGTGGCATTGTCCAGCGACCGTCGCTGGTGGTTCTCCTCGTAGTGGCTCTTGTGGACGTTCTCGTAGATGCTGCCGGACTCGCGGTCGCTCTGCTCATAGGGACGGCTCAGGTGCGACTCCTCAACCCGCGCCTGCCACTTCTCCAGTCGCGTCTGCAGCTGGTCCGCGGCGGCCTCGAACTCGTGGAACTTGCGCGAGCGGTTGGCCAGGTCGAGCTCCAACTTGCGCAGCTGGCCGCTTGATGGCTGCTTCCCGCCGTTGGCGACGACACTCTCCTCCTGCGGAGGGTCTGGAGGGAAAAAGACGGAGCTGCTGGTACTGGAGTCTAGGACGTCACATGGACATGGCACCAAATCCAGAGGATTGTCGTAGTCCGAGTAATGCAACTGCAATGGGGAGATAATCAACAATGTTAGCACAGCACGACATAAGTCTTCTAACGACTTGCAAAAAAGTGTCGTACTTCCTGAATTTGTATATAAATTGTTTACTTTTTGCAAACTGCAGCAAAGATACTTCTGCATAAAATCAACTTCAAAAGTACAAGATCAGCAAAGCACACGAGGAGCACATTCGTTTGTAGAAGTACTGTATAAGGAATACATCATAAGTTATGCCTTACATCGCTTCCATGCAGAGTCATCACAAATGGTGTCCATGCCACTACAAAATGATCCCTTATCATTTTATGAGACATGAAATTACACTTCGACCTACAGATCTTTCACATGTATCCCTTTTGCTATTTTCATTATATTCATAACTCCATTTGAAGTGATACTTGCAAACTATTGAAATTGCTTGGCAAGGTAATGATCAGCAATAGATTTTCTTTCCTTTTTTGTGTGTATGTTTCGCATCATTCCCTATGACCATCAAATGCATGCAATTTCTAATCTGCTCACTTAAATCTAAACACTGCTTGAGGAGAAAGAAAAACAAAACATAAGAAAGTGTGCATTCAAATTGATTAGAGTAATAATTTACTTATTTTTGGAATGGCTGCACCAATAAGGTTCAACACAATCTTCAACAATTATTCTCAAAGCATAGTCCTTACTGTGTCTCACAAAATATAACATTTTCAAAATATTGGTACGAGTTAAATTCAATTTGCTTCTCCACACTCTAGATATACTGATCTACAAAGAATTTTGACTCAAGGTACATGTAGACCACTTCATCATTCAATACTTCATTAGGTATGCAAGCTCGAGTCTTCTGAAGGCATCCACTGTTTTGACATGATGATGAGGATGTCTTTATATTTGCAAAGGGTCACCATCTCGAGTCATCACAAATATATGAAAGTATCTCAGAAGCTAAACTGTTTCCATCATAATACTGATGAATGGGTATTCCGTATTTGTTGTAACACTGATCTGATCAGTTTGCAGCAAAAGTGCTTATTATAATAAGAAACAATAACTATCATTATCATTATCATCATTATCATATCGACACTGTCCACCCCAAACATGCATGGCTGATCTACAGAGCCTGGACATGGCAATGGTCAAGACTATATGACACAAATTAAAGTCCCAATTTGATTACAATTGACCCGGGAGAATGTCTTGACAGTTGATGCGACGGTCAGGTAGCTACGGCCCCTGGGGGGACAGTCTCGTCTTTTTCGAGGTTGAATGGTCTCACCGCGACGGTTAATTACGGCAGGGGGAGCGGAGGTGAAGGAACGAAGTGGGGATTCCACCAAAAAAGATCTGATGTCGAATCGGTGTGACTATTACATGCCCCCAAATGCCTCTAGGCATCACTGCGCATGCAGTGTTACCCCAGGTAGAAAATGAATATTAATCTCAATGCTAATCTCATATCTTTCTAATCAACTGAGGTAAGCCCTACACCTACAATGTATGTCATGCAACATTCATGCCAGATATACAATAAATCTAGCAAGAGGATGTATATTATGGTGTGTATGTAAGGAAAGGCAGAGTCATTGTCAAGACTTTGGTGAAATGAGGGATTTATATACTTTTGATTAATGTCATTCATTAAAAAAAAAAAATAAAAAAAATCCTGGTTTTACATTTCTTGGAATTTCACTCATTCCTTTCCTGCATGACCATCCCTATTCAAGAAATAGACCTGACTGTTCTCCAATCAATTTTCCAAAAGAAAAGAAAGAAAGAAAAAGAAGAAGCAAAAACACCAAAAAGCCACAGCCCCTTCCATACATGCTGCTGTTCGAGTGGCATTGTGCACTGGAAATTTTGCCCACATTTTACATCTTGTTTAATACTTGGCAATATCTATCTTATTTTCCTTCTTTTATATATACTATCCTCCTGCTTTCCCCCTCCCCCCCCCCCCCCCCCCTTTCTGGTCACCGGTTATATAGATTATGCCAAGTTTCATTACTAATACCTACAGTGTAATTTTGCCAAGTTTCATTGCTGGTACCTCTGTATAATACTATGCCAAGTTTCATTTCTGGTAAGTCTGCGCAGTGCAGTTCAAAATTTCAAATACTATGATTACGTCTTCACTCCACAATGTTTGTTCCTTCGCGCTAATATACTATGCCTACGTGTATCATATACTTTATAGTAGTTATCTCTACTAAATTATTTTCCAATGCCACTGGTAAAGATCGTAGTATTTCTGGGTCGATCCTCTAAAGTAAACCAGTAGAAAGAACATGAATTCTGTACACGTATTTTGCCACCCTCCTCAGTCATCATAGAAAAAATATAACAAATGGCCTAAATACAAATATAACCACTGGCTGATCGTTGATTGGTCAAAGCACAATCATGTGACTAATACAGGGAGGACTGAAATCATACCACGAGCAGCGGCATCACATCAGGTGATATGAAGAGTTTGTTCGCAAAAACCGATAAGTCCATTTTTGAAGATTTTGAAGTACGGACTCTGTCATAAAGTACAAAATAATACCTTTATATTGGTCACTACATATAAAGGTATATTTTTGAAGTTATGGTCAAAAGAAGCAAAATTTTTCTCATTATTCTCTTTATTTTTCTTGGCCTTTAATTGCAAATATCTCCATTTGGCAAATATGGACTTATCTGTTTTTGCAAACAAACACTTCATATATACTTCATGAATGTGAGTGGCTGCCGATAGGGCAATGATGAAATGATGTGAACGTATTGTATGTACAGATCACCCCGGTACAGTATTATGTAGATGATGACTGGCAGGGGAGGGAACATACCGAATGTTCCACCTGAAGGGTTTGAAATGCTATTGAGGGAGGTTAAACGTCCCGAGACGAAGTCGAGAGACTTATAGGCTCCCGAAATAGCATTTCAAACCCTGAGGGTGGAACGTTTGGTACATGTTCCCAACAGCAAAAGTCATCATCTGTTATATTATATGGGTTTAGTCAAATACCAAGCCATGTTCGCAATGTCAACCACCAGCACAATGCACGCGATTGCTCGCGCAGAGCCACATTCACTGTGCGCGGGTCCTTGTCATTTGTTACATGAAAATGTTTTCCCATGGGAGAACATTACAAAAATGTTCTGCCCACGGGCGAACATAACCAATGTGACTGTGACTCCATCACGTGACTGTGTTTAGCCAATCACTAACCGGTATTTGACCAACCCATTTAATATTACATAATATTGCCTTATCTATCATTGCAGTATATTGCCTTATCCATCAATGATTGTAGTATAGCACTTGACAGTCATTGCGAGTTACGTTTTTCGCTTGAAGCAATGATAATTCCCACGGGGATGTCAAGTGTTATACCCCATCTCTAAAAAGGCACTATTTATGTATGATAGAAAGTAAAGTTTCAGTACTGGTAAGTATGTTGTGTTGCAATAAAGTTTTCATTCCACAACAATGGGTATTTCCTCATACCCACTTGTCTGGTACTCAGATGTTTGTTGTGCTCATTTGAATTTCATTACCGAAATCATATTCAGTTTTCTTCTGCAACAAAGAAAGTCTCTACATCAAGTGCTGTGTAAGGCACAGAGGGGAATTCCCTAGCTGTACTTCTATTCGCTCTTCCCTTTAGAGGTAAAAAGGCATTTGTCATGGATGATACCCATATAATGCCACATATTTCTCCAACGCCTTATTTCACAAAGTGGAAAATGAAGTTAATTGTGTGATTGTATACCATAATGATGGAATGAGGAAAAAGAATATTTATTCATCCCTTTTAAGAAAAAAAAAAAATAGTTGTTACAATGTATTTCCTAACTTAGGAAGTTAGATATACCTGCAATAGATATAGTTGTGTTACAGGTGGCAATACTTTTGAGAATTGTCAATTTAGCAAATACTATATGCCTTGCAAAATTCACACATACCATGCACCCACCCACCCCCAAACACACATACACACACACATGATGATAATTGAGTTATTCCAAATAATTGGCAGTAGATAAACATAATTACCATGCTTGCATGATCCTACATTGCACATCCACCTACAGCTAAACAATTCAGCTGTTTATATCAAATGTAGGACACATTACACACAAACAGCCTTCTGCACATGACATAGTGACAAGTACTTCTAGTACACACAAGACCTTCTGGTTCAAAGGCCAGAAAATGTAAAACTGCATCTCTTATGCTCAAAATCTTAACATCATGAAAATAAAAATGGCCTTATGTCAATATCAAGATGTCGAAGAAAATCACAGTAGGTCAATATCAAAAGTGTTATGGACTAACACTAATGAAACTACCAAATGGCAATAGTAGTATACTGGTATTACTATGTTGACATCATGGTGTAGATGCGACAACCAACATGTTCTGTTCCTAAAAACATGGTCCCATTTCATTTTATTTTTATGACGATCATCTGCTGTTTAAGCATCTAGTTGGCCACATATAAGAGACAGTGCAAGACATCAACAGCCAATGCTGTTACTATGTGAAGGATCGATTGTTTACAACATCTACACCGGCCTGTATTTGCTGCATTCTTCGATGCGCATTACACCCACAAACAAACACAAAATGCATCAAGGTAGGTCGAAATAGTCAATGTTTTGTAATTCCAAAATTACATGCACACTCACAAAAGCCATCCATAGCCCTGAGCCAATATCATCTGTATTATCATTACAGGGTTTTCACACCAAACACAATACTCATGGGGGTGAGGTCCATTTTAATAATCAGGACACACAATAACCCTACAGCTGTGAAGAGAGCCATGCACACCACTGTCATATTCCGGGCACGCTGTAATAATAATCGGTTCCAGCAATTGTTCAATTCGGTCGCCGGGGTATTGCGGAACCCAGTAGGAATAATCCTCATGTGTGATTCTCGCCACATATGATAACATCACTGCATGTGGGCACACTACTACCTCATAAACACGCACACACACAAACATACTCAACGCACACTTCACAGTAATATTACGGACAATAACAACTACAAAATCCTCTTACTTCGTCTGTCTGGAATAAATGCTCAAATTTTCCCCCTGCCTGCTGCTGATGGGCACAGTGTAACCTTGGGAGAGAGATTCCGTGGCCGCTGATCCCTTGAAATGCCGCAAGAAAAGGGACCCACTGAACCGCAGAGACCGCGAGTGCCAAAGAGCAGGCTGACGGTAATCTCCTACTTTGGTCGGCAAAGAGAGCAACGACTAAAGCCCCTCGATCCCCCCCCCCCCCCTTTTCTTTCAAAAAATATCAACTTCATACTGACATCAATATGTTTGGATATTTGTCTATGTGCCACAATATACCTTTCTTTCTTCCTCATATTCTCTCTCCTTTTCTCTCTCGTTCCTATAATCACTGCCCCTCTTTTTTCCCTCTCTTTCTTTTATTCCATTCATCTATCATATCGATGACCAAAATCAAACTCACCTTTGTCGTCATAAAAAAGAAGAGTCTATTCAGGGGGTTGCCTCCGACAATGAATGATTAATGAATTACGATCGTTGACTCCACAAGCCACGAGTGATACCGAGAGCTCGGAGGAGAACATAACATGCAGCTCAACCCTAGTAAAATAGGATCGTATGTATGCATGCAGCCCAGCCCCCTTTGCAAAGTATAGGCTAGGAGTCTAACCACATTTATACAGAGTTTCGGGAAGGCTGTAGGGAGAGCCTTTTTTCCTCTCATTTAAATACATTTACCAAGAATGTGTACTTTCTCACGACACTACATACGAAACCTATAATCTCAACCCAAACCCAAGCACTTCATGAAGGACACTGCCATGGGGAAAACAGTACAACAACAACAACAAAACAGACTGGGGACTTTTGGCAAAACCTCAAACAGGGGTCTGACTGGGAAGAATAGATAAATACTCTATTCCCCTGCATCTGGGTGAGCAGCGATGGCTGGATCACTGGGCACATGCGGTCATTTCCTGGTGCTAGCGTTAATCCATTAGAGTCATGCAACTCCATTAATAACCCCATCTCGTTTGTTAAGTACCTCCGCATTTAAAATACGGTATGCCCCCCAAGTACACAAACAAAAATAGGTTACATTGTTTCATTTTCAATTTGAAAATCCCATGGGCACATACTTTAATTGTATCTTTTTTTTTATCATCCTCCATTAATCAGCTAAATAGGATGGGTACTAATGAACAATACAGTTGCCATTCCTATTGGTTATAATGAGCAGTATCTGATGACTATCTAGCCACGCGATGCATTTTTGCTTCAAAACTACAACCTGTAATTAAAGCCGAGTTAAATAACACTAAACGATCTTCAGTAATTAGGCTGAGGCTTGGTCTGCAGTCCCAATGTTTAATTTTGTATTCAGGCGAATGCACAGATGGAGGAATGCCCATCTTGCTATATGACAATGATTTGACATGAACTGATTTGATTCATGTCATTTTGAATATCATAAATTATGTAATCAATATTTACACTTACTTTATCAATATTTATACATAGTTGGAACAATACTAAAAAAAAAGAAGAAAAGTTATAGGTTGACAGAGATACAGAGAAAGAAAGAAGAAACAATTTTCTGTTAAATTTGTATTGATTTGATTTGTTTCATTAGTCATGGTTGTTGGTAAACATGACTAGATATGCAAAGATGTCAGTTCTGAGAATAATGATAAAAAAAAGAGAACTCGACTGGAAGCGAGACTAAGAGGGAGCAAAGGACGTTCAAACAGGGAGAAGAGGGAGCTAAAGTGTGTGTACTCTTTATCTCCGGGAGACACCTTGCTTTCCTCCAAGGAGCGGTAACGTTAGAGGAGGACAAATTGGCCCCCGGTAACGGGTTACATCCCTCGTCGCCCGCAAGGACCAGGGACGCGAGAACAATCTCATGACACTGACAATTACCCAGCACAAATTCTGACAGTGCCCGTCAAAAGGGATCATTGCGTTTTTAAAGGCGCATCCGTTCCTATGGGTGTCGGCTGAAGAAAAAATGCACGTCATTTTGCAATTGATCACACACCAGCAAGACAAATGGTGTTCAGCTTTTTCAGAAGAATTTACTATCATTCTTTTATCTGTATGCACGTAACAGAGGAATTGATTATAATCAGCTTTCCTACTTATACGACTCTTCAGGAAGTTTACAATCCTGAAGTAGGATAATCTCCACTATTACAGCCTTTCTATGTACATACATTGAACAATGATGTTGATTCTGGGGTACAATACAGAGAAACCAATATTTAATGGCAACAGTAAAACCTGGGTCCCTCCTCATTTAAAACATCATGGTTAATTTGGCACGATGTGTTAGCTGGACCACCCCCCCCCCCCCCACCCCTAAAAACCAAACAAAACAACATTTACTTGTACATACCATGCATAATATGGCAGCAGCCACGGCAGATCAATTCATTGTATCTAGCAAGACTCTAGTTACGCTGTACATAACAATCAGGGAGTCATGAAATAAATGAATTGGATTAATTAGGCTTGTTCCAAGCAGCTGCTGTGAAACTAGCCATATGTATTACCACCTTTATAACCAGTTCCTGGTTAATTGCTCTCCATGGGGGGGGGGGGGGGGGGGGGGGGGATGGAAATTAGGCAAGCCCGATGGGCGTATTGACTGAACAAATAATTGATTAACTTTATCTCACTACTAATATAAACAGATGTCTGCTACAGTTCCCATTTGAGAAGACTTTGCAATTAATGTCATTGGAGAGCGATATTCCAAATTGCATAAATTGTCATTGATTAACCAGATCTCAATATCAATATTAATCAATATTATTGTTTGAGTTTCTGCTAATACTAGTACCGGTAAAGGACGGGTTGAAATGAATGGCAGAATACCTGTTTAAGTGGCTTTGCCATAATGTCTAATGTACCAAATTGTGTTCTCAGCTAAGATAGCATTTCAAAATGTTTCTCCCAAGTTCATTTTCCAATATAAATTGATACTGCTGCTTGAATTTATATTTATTCAAAGCCCCTACTTGCAGAAATAGAGATGTGTGAAAAGGGTCTCATGCTTTTATAAACAGGCTAGCATCTGTTCATATCACTTGCCATACTGTTAAGTTTGAGTTGCTTTAGACTAACGAGCATACATCTAGGGTTTGTTGCACCCTGTAAAGTTTAATAGTCCTTTTTCCAAATGGGAGGAATACGGCAGGTCAAAACAAAGTATTGCACGATGCCTTTAAAACACACAGGATAAATCGTGCACGCTTCTTCCCCCGTGATGGATGGTGCTGCCCATACATATTATGGCTCGGAATCTCAAACATGACGGGGTAGAATCCGTGGAATGGTAACCTCTGGGTGGATTCTCTTGGTTGGGGTTTTTCGCCGTCAACTTTTCTCGATTTCCCAGGGTTATGAAACAAGATTCTTCCACCGGCAACATAATATATATCTAATATATCTTCTTTTATTGCGGCTCTTCCAAAAGAAATACAGTAACCCAGAGGAGAAGGAATGCAAACACAAATATATACATACTCTTACAATGAGAATATATGCAATATATATTCTCACAGGTATGACGGAGATAAATATGTTTATATGTGAAAGTGAATTATGAAGACATCTCCTATTTTGTGGGGGTAAAAAAATACCATCAAGGTAAAACTGAAGCAAAAAGAGATGGAATTCAATGATTGCATAAAGCATTACTTTAACAACACTATATGATTTGACCACGTGCTTGCATTCCAAACCCAAGCAAAACAACAACAAAACAAAATCTATGAAAGCAGAGATATGTACAAATATGAAAAAAACAAAACAATGTGAGCAACCATCAAAAAAACATATCTTATGTATCTCATCTTCAATAAAGGAGCTCTTTGTTTCTGGCATAAGTGTGAAGAACTATTAGACACTTTCTTTTTTAATGTCAATACATTTGTACATGTAGGCCTATTGTTTGCCCCCTCCCCCCTTATCCTGCGAAAAAAGAAACAAAACAAAAACAAAAACAATCAGGTAGTACTTGGTAAAATGCACTACTTTTTATCTCGTCCTTACACACAAATGCATCACACACATACACACTCACAATAGTACCAATAGTACATGAACAGTAAAAGACAAATCCCATAAATTATAAAAATAAATCCCCTAAGTAAATCTTTGTATAAACACTTTGAAATGATGAAGAGGCCTCAAACAAATCTGGCTTCCATTCCACACAGCCTCATGGGGGAAAGGGGGGGGGGGGGGGGGGAGGGGTATTGTACCACTGTCCAAACATTGCCAAAAATGTCTAAATAGGCAAGCGAGCGCACCCCATTCAAAATTAGCGCAGATCACTATTGCACTTGCACTGGGCAAATCCGGCATGGGTAAACATGCTGCCAATCTCCCCCCTCTGCCTAGTCTTGGCAGTTGCAGACACAAACTGTGCTATCTGTATGAACTTCATCTGCCATGCACGGTATCACCTTCACCGGTCCACAGGCAGCTGCAATAACATAAAACTACACCCTGGTGAATTCTGGTAGCACTGCAAGGTTTAGAAACCACTCTGAGCTGAAACACTGTTCACTGTTTCACAAGTACACAAAATGTTCTAGGCCCTCTCTCAGCAGGCATGTAAAGATAAATCATTGAAATTGTATAAAAACTGGTTAAGCATGATAATGCTAGAATTAATATATCAACAAAATGACACCACTTTTTTTAAAATCAACATTCAACTGTTCTCTTTATCATGAAAATAAAACATTTTGTAGTGGAAACGTGTATGTCTCCATGTATGAGCATATACCTATAATTATAGCTACTGTAACTATGATTTCCAGATAGTCACAGCATAATGATAATTTCAGATGCTGAATATGGTAAATATCAAATGTGCTCAAATGCAGACCAGCCTGTGCGCACAGTCACTCATCATCCGTTAAAGGGTCTGAATGGTAAGCCTAGGCCATTGCTTGACATGAGTAAATACTGAGCAGAAAGCTCAGTCCGTCATTCATGAAGGTTTAAAGTCAGGAAAGCCAAATCGTCTCATGTTTACCCCTACTACCATATAAACACTAATACTATTTGTGTAATTTAAGCACACCACTAGTCTGCCAAAACAGACCTCAATTTTAGTACTCATGAAATTAGACACTTTCCATTTCTATGTATTCTGAAGGCATGGATTCTTGCTGATACAGTGTGAGCCTCATTATGGTGTTTTCATTATTTCAGTAGAGGAAGACTACAAAATCATGTGGGTTTCATTATCAGTTCCATGATATCTGCTCCTACGACAATTGCTCCCATGAAAGATCTGCAATCTTCATCAAACCAAAATACTATCTACAGACATAAACCTAACCATAATCCTCACACCAACCTAAACCTAAGACCCTCTCACAACCCTAACCCAACAAACCCTACGCTGAGTCCTTGGAGAAAATAGGCGTGTCTTCATCAGCCCAAAGTTCAAATTAGCGGGACATTTTGCGGTCTTAGAAAATAGCCCGATACAGCGAATGTGCGTCTTCATCAGCTCGAACAGCCTGCTTCGGGAAATTAGTCCGAAAATTGACGCATGTGCACTTTGCAATATTACTCTGCCTGGCTCGCGGTTCGAAAGTGTATTTCCCCGCTCAAAATCTCCTATATCACCGTATGTACGATTCTACAACCAGAGAGGTGAGCAGTACAGCAAATTCTCTCCAAAGGGATATTAATAACGCTACTCTTTCTTCTGTCCAGTGAGGCATCTTATATGAAATTAACGAATTGCAATGTTTAAACAAATCCAAAAGGCACACAATCTGCAAGAATCTTCAGCTAAGGTATGAATAGAGTGGACCAGAAGAAGAAGTTTACTCACACACACACACACACACACACACACACACACACACACAAACCAGCTGGCATGCACGGCACTGAGTTTTAATAGGGAGGTGAGAGAAATAACCTCCCTGGTTTTAAAGATGACAGCAAGAGTAGGCCTATAGTACACACATGTGATCCTTGAATACACCGTGCGTGTAATGTACTATACACAATCACTAGCTGCTTGTACATGCGCTTTCCATTGCCAGCTGGCTAACCAGAAGCGTGGAGGGATCGAGAAAATTTCGGGCTGATGGAGACGCACCGAAGATAGCGCGCTATTTCACGAATTAGCGCTCTAGTTGACGAACTAGACCAAGATTTTGGGGGAAATTTTCCCGATCAAATAGCGCGCTATCTGCGTCTTCACTACACAGATAGCGCGCTATTTTGACATCGGACTAGTTTGGTAACCGCAAGATAGCGCGCTATCTTGAAACTTTGGCCTGATGAAGACACGCCTAATAAGACCGGAACAACTGTCACAGGAGCAAATGTTGTGCCACCTTAGGTTTTATGAAATGCGATGAGCTACTGAGTATCCCTTTCACTAAGTACTGCAAGGGTGGCATTCAAAGCTATTTATGAATATAATGCACTGTCACCTACTCAACATCTCACCCTTTCCAAGGGGCCTGGGCCTTCATAAGGGACTGTGCTGGACTAGTTTTTATCCTTTGTCTTATGAGACATCAGATATTTTGTTATTGTCATTGTGTATTGATTGTCATGTCCTAGTCTTGTCCTGTTCTTATGTTTTACTTGCTTCAAACACATTGGTAACAGAAATTTAACGAATGTTTTTAGGTCAGCCGAAAATAAGGGACATTTCCTTTCTGGCTGCTGCCTACCATAGCAGTTCCTTTTACACTGTTTAACTGATATTTTTGTAATTGTATTCTAATGTTGTTGTATGTGTTTGTTTGTTTTTATATCTTCTTTGCTTTGGTGAAATAAAGAAACTTTAAGTTCCAATATATGAATTCTGCTCTGTTTCTTCACTGCTCCTATTCAATTTTCAATATATATATATTTTTTTTTTTCTTTAATATATATTCACTGGAAAAGGAAGTAATTTTGAATCCACCATAAGAGACAGAAAGCTGAGTACCCAATGATGATTTTCTGCAACAGTTCTGGTCTATGAAAAGTTTTCACACTGTATCAGATAACAATAATTGAAAAGGATGAGTATGACAGTCTGAAATCAAGTCTATGCAAAAAAGAAGAAGATGAAGAAAAAAAAAAGTTCTTGCATATATTTCATAATGCCTTAAAGTACAGTATTACAACGTGCCTTTTTATACTGCAACAGTATACCAAGATTTCCCAATGGATGACACATTCTTATAGATACTGTGCTATCAAGTATACATCAAGTCCTTTTTCCCTCCTGGCGTAATCATGTGCACTCAACCGTGACGGTGACAAGGTAGAGTGGTTATTATGTCAGTTCCACTGAGGGCGCCTGGTTATTAAAGAGTTATGAAAGAGGTGGGAGGGGGGAAAATTCTTTGACTGCTCAGCAATGCTATACATCTAGAGCTCTTCACAGGTTATTCTGCTGATTATGCAGCGGCTGTCAAGTCCCACAAAAGGGGCACAGATTCCAGAGGAAAAGGGGTAAAATTCTCGTCTGGATTCAGCCGAGTGATCACGGTCAGTGGTCGGCCTTTTCTTTTATGTGCTTGACTTGTGGCGAGTCCATGATAAAGATTGTAATTCAGTTGACCAGTGAGAAAATGTGTACCACTTCTTTACGAAAAATTTTCTGGAGCAGAAAAGTTAAAGGCATGATTTACCATTTGCAGATGAAACAAAAACCCAGCATTAGTGCTTCAAAATAGTTCTAAAATGCGAGTTAGGGATAGAAACAACCAATGCAAAATTTGAACCAGTATAATTGATGTTAAGTATTGTTAAACATACAAAATGTGAACAGGAGTTGTAATAAAACATTTTCCAGACTAAACCCTTTACAGTTACAGTTTAATGAGAAAAATAGTGATATCGCCTTATATTTTAGGTTTTATTGCAAAACTTTTATATGGTAGGATGTTTTGTGATACACTGACCTGCACATATGCATAAAAATGACATTTTGAACATTTTTTAAATCATTGCTCCTAAAGGTAAATATGACCTTTAACACAGCAATATGCTTCAAGTGTCATTGTGGGTGATCTCTTTGCTTCCATCTTTCTTATCATGTATGAACCATCATCACCAATGTTCAAGAAAGCTTTACCAGCATTGATTTATATGATTCTTGAACTCTCAATACTCTGAGCATTCAAACAATACTTCAATTACTCAAATTTATATCCCTATTAAAACCTATTGTATGGATAATTCATCCAAAAAAAAGAAAAGAAAAAAAAGCTGGCCACAGGTTTAAACACAAATGGCATTGGTTTTGAGAAGAGTAGCCTTGAATTTTACTCAAGAGTCTTGAAATCATACAAGACTTGATTTTTTTTAGACAATGGCTCAATGTGAAATACACAGCAATGTGACTGCTTCAGAAGAATAAAATGAGCATGCTTTACTTTACCAAAAACATTCCTACGCCTTGAAAATTGGACAGGCTCTAGTTAAGACATCAAAACACTCATTTCGTTTTGTATTATTTTGTATTTTTTCAGGATAGCAATTACATCAGGATAACAACCTGACGGGTTGCACATACTTTAAATGGGAAGTGACTGCATTATATAGACACCCAAGTGTACTGTAAAGTCATACATGTATGTGTGCAACACGTGCCACATGCCAAAGAAAACCCTCCCCTGTTTGCCAAGTTCAGCACCAATGTTTGTTGACACATGGTAACAGGAACAGGTAGCAGGCA
This sequence comes from Diadema setosum, assembly GCA_033980235.1. Lineage (NCBI taxonomy): Eukaryota > Metazoa > Echinodermata > Echinoidea > Diadematoida > Diadematidae > Diadema > Diadema setosum. The sequence continues at coordinate 18,591,453 of CM067071.1, forward strand.
ACCAAGGGGAAGTGTGTGAGTGTCTGCGTCGCCACGGTAACACTAGGATACAAATCTCTTCATTGGCAAGATGATGACTGCTGTGCACGTATAGTAAGGGGAGCGTGGATAAACAGCATGGCTGTGTACTTGCACATCTCCCAGGCCCATTGTAAAATTGTTAAAGTCATTGTTTTGTTGAGATGATTTGGGGCATGTTTTGAGAACAAGGACAAGGCTGAATTTTACAATCATGGTGCACACTGCTTATTCAATACTATTGCATAACTACTATAGTAGTAATTAGTAGTAATAGTAGCAGTAGTAGTAGTAGTAGTAGTAGTAGTAGTAGTAGTAGTAGTAGCAGTAGAAGTAGCAGTAGTACTAGGTAGTAGTAGTAGTAGTAGAAGTAGAAATAGAAGTAGCAGTAGTGGTAGTAGTAGTAGTAGTTAAAGGGATGGTATAGTATTGGTGGAGATGAGAATTGGGCTTTTAACTTTTTGCGAGATACCAAGAAAACACTTATTCTGAAATAGTACAGAGCATACCATTTTAAGAGGAATTCAAAGTTTATTTGATGAAAATCCGGTTTGGAATGACTGAAACATCCAAAAACAAAGAAACAATGCGATCATAATAAAAGGTGGGTCCCACACTTCATTGGAATCGCTCTGTTTTGGATATCTCAGCCATTTCAAAACCCATTTTCATCAAATCAGCACTGAATTCCTCAAGAAATTACATGCTCTTCCATATTTCATAAGAGGTTTCTCATTATCTCACCAAAAAATGTTAGAAACCTGAACTTAGGTCTCGACCAAAACTATACAATTCCTTTAACCCGTTGAGGACGGTTTGATTTTGCTACAACACGCATTTGCCATAGACACCTGCCCGAGTATACTCGGGACTCGTCCTCAACGGGTTAATGTCATTATATTATTAACTTTAAAGGTACTAGCCCACATTTGCAAACCCACGAAAATCAAAACTGCATAAAACAGGTCCAATATGACTTCAAGTACAAGTTATAACAGTAACATACTTCACCTGTCGCTCTTTGTCTATACCATTCGATAAAAGAGAGAAAATCGTTTAAAAATCAATTTTCAAACCGGGTCAACGCGACCCAAAATCGAATTACGAGCGCGGGCTATAGCTACGTACATTGTACATGTAACACGTACGTGGACCGGAGCTAGCGAGCGTTATACGCATGCATACAGATTACGGTGCATTTTCATTTATTTTTATGAAAGTAATGGACTAATTGGAACAAAATTTTGCACAGGTGTTACTGCAATCATACCCAAACCCCATGCTAACTATGAGACTAATTGCTGCAGGTTTACAAATGTGGGCTAATACCTTTAAAGTATAATGTCACCATCATAGTCATTTTAAGTGTTAATATTATTTTTATTAAAAAAAAAAAAACACCATAACAAAAAAAACAAGGAAAAGTAGAAATTACGCGGTGCGTAAAACATGTCCCCGCCGGAAGTAGCATTTAGTAGCAAAATGTACAATATAGGTAAAAAGATCAAGGTCAAAGGTGAAAGAAGTCAAGGGTCAAAATTCTATGTAGAAGTTTTGAAGCCCTCACCTAGTGCCATCACATAAAGCAAACGGAATCGAAATCAGGTTAGAAATGGCGAAGGAGTAGCATTTGGTAGCAAAATGTACAATACAGGTAAAAAATCAAGGTCAAAGGTCAAAGAGGTTCAAAGGTCAAAATTCTGTGTAGAAGTTTTGAAGCCCTCACCTAGCGCCATCACTTAAAGCAAACGGAATCAAAATCGGGTTACAAATGGCGAAGGAGTAGCATTTTGTAGCAAAATGTACAATATAGGTCAAAAATCAAGGTCAAAGGTCAAAGAAGTCAAAGGTCAAAATTCTGTGTAGAAGTTTTGAAGCCCTCACCTAGTGCCATCACATAAAGCAAACGGAATCAAAATCGGGTTAGAAATGGCGAAGAAGTAGCATTTTGTAGGCAATGTACAATATAGGTCAAAAATCAAGGTCAAAGAAGTCAAAGGTCAAAATTCTGTGTAGAAGTTTTGAAGCCCTCACCTAGTGCCATCATATAAAGCAAACGGAATCAAAATCGGGTTAGAAATGGCGAAGGAGTAGCATTTTGAAGCAAAATGTACAATATAGGTCAAAGGTCAAGGTCAAAGGTCACAACTGAAATTCTGTATAGAAGTTTCAAAGCTCCCATGTAGTGCTATCATATAAAGCAAACAGAATCAAAATCGGGTTAGAAATGGCGAAGGAGTAGCATTTTGAACATTTTGATCACACACGGACGGACACACGGACACACGGACACACAGACACACACACGTACGGAGCCCGTTTCATAGTCCCCTGCTCGAACTCGTTCGGCGGGGACAAAAACTGTATGCATATAATGTAACACTATCCCTTTAATACTTACAACAATTCAAGTTATGGGATCCATACAGGTAATCATGGAGCACACACACACACACACACACACACAAATGCAGTACCCATTTTTTTATAGCCTGTCTGGAAAACAGAAACCCAACACGTAAGAATTATCATGACTGGTGAGTCTTTCCTCCCACACCTATGGGGACATTTCTTTTGAGTACATGTTTTACCTATCATATACTGCAAAATAAAAGGGGAAAGAAAATGAAAAGAAGACAATTTTGACAAGATGAAGTGCTGAAGAGCCATATACTCTACTGTGACATCTTGGGTAGTAATATGCAAAGTAAACAAGTGTAAAAACAATTAGTTAAAATAAGTTATGAAGGCCATGATTAAAGGCATAATTTACCATTTGCAGATGAAACAAAAACCCAGCATTAGTGCTTCGAAATAGTTCTAAAATGAGAGTGAGGGATAGAAACAACAAATGTAAAAATTTGAACTGGTATAATCAATGTTAAGCATTGTTAAATATACAAAATGTGAACAATAGTTATAATAAAAATGTTTCTAGACTACACCGTCTACAGTTACGGTTTATATTTTAGGCTTGATTGCAATTTTATATGGTATGATGTTTTGTGATACAACTGACCTACACATATGCATCAAAAGTGATATTTTGAACATTTTTAAAATCACTGTTCCCAAAGGTAAACAGGACCTTTGATTATGTTATCACAATGACATAGATTGATTTGCTATTTTAACCAAAAAAAAAGTTACAACCTTGACCTCAAACAGCAACTTTTTCCCTCTCAAAGCTACCATCATTGTTAAAAGGAGATTGATTGGCACTGAACAATTGTATAAAACTGTGCCTTCTCTAGGTGAACTTGGAATAGATACTGTGTGTAAGTAAAGCAACTATAACGCTGCTGTACTTCCTCAAAAAGAGAGCCACTGCTGAGAATTTTTTTTTTTTTTTTTTTTTGGGGGGGGGGGGGGTGATAAGGGAGAAGAGGTTGACGAGAATGCAGCGAGTGTCTGCCATACAGAAAGGGCCATAATCATGTGCAAATATCTAATAAGCGTGCCCCATCACGGCCGGCTTACAGTGATAAATGAGCGCTCGTTTTGACGGCCTAATTCGCCGGGCCGAGCACACGGACCGTTTTTACCCGCCATCGATGAAGGCAAAACCAAGAGGGAGATGAAGAGTGGAGGGAGAATACATGTAGGAGTACATTCAACTCCAGGCGAACTTTTTTTTTTTATGGGGGGGGGGATAGGGGAAGAGAATGAGGCCAGAAACAACATACAAATAGGTTTCCAATCAGATATGAGGATAAGGGGAGAGAAAGGGTAACTTGCTGGTCCGACCATAAATTTTTGTCAGCGATTGGGTCGTAAAAAGTGACGCTGGGGATGCAACGATTCAAAATTGAATAGATTGAAAAGTGAGACAGAAAAGATTGCTGCAGCACTGAAATGCCGATATGGTAATGGTCTTGTATTAAAGATGAATCATTTGCATCAGCATGATGGAAAATTATAAGACAAAAAACAAAACTCAGTTAATTGTGTTCACTGTCCCTCAGACCAATTCCGATTGATTACCTGTAGATTGACAAATAGTGAACAAATGCAGGTACGATGATTCCTAATCACAGTTAAACAACTGACTGAATGAGGAATAGATCTCCTGATTATAACAAAGAGGGAGAAAAAGTAACAGTGTGGCAGATAAACAGACATGGAGACAGATGGACACACACAATCACACAAACATACACAAAAGAGGAAAAAAAAGTCAAATCATTGTAAGTGATGGATAGATATCATTGAAAGAAAATGGAATGGAATGTTGACACAAAAAGACTAAGATATCAGATAGAAGCAGGTACCAAATGTACTTTTGCAGTCAGAGGGTAAAAGAAAAAAAAAACAGACCTACTTTGAAAACAAGCTCATGCACAGTGTATCACAGTGAGAGAAACAGAGAGAGATTGAGAAAGAGAACCAAATAGAGTGAAGTACATTGTCCATGGATCTAACAAGGGGAGGAAGATAGAAAGAGATAGAGATAGAGATGGGATAGAAAGATATAGGAAATACACACTGCAAAAGACAAAAGTGATACCATGCAATAGGGGAGAGATGAAATAGTATTACTTTCACTAAAAGCGTGACGATGTATTTCATTGGTTGTTGTAGTTTGTCATCTCAAATAGACATTAAGTCCTCCCTCATGACATATCTATAAATACACAAACACAAATACACACACTGGCAGATAAATATGGAACAGGTAGGTGAATTAACAAAAGATTCATGTAGACAGATCAATGTAGTATCTCTAGAATAAAGAATATATGGCCTACACACAAAAGACTGATAAAGCAAAGGGATGGGGGAAGTGAAAGTACTTTTAAACCAAGGTAAGAGATATCAAGAGGTGATTGGAAGACAAGGAGAAAGTTGTCTGTAAATAAAGCAATTGCTGTCAGCCATGACAAATATAGAGCATGAGAGAGCAACAGGAATGAGGGAAGTGAAATATAAGGATCAATAGAGAAATATATGACAGAGATAGGGGATCATACATGAGAGAGATAAAAAGAAATATATGTCAGAGAGAAAGAAAATTATGAGAGATAGGGAAATATATAAGAGAGATATAGAGACATTATATATGACAGTACTATAGAGATATATGAGAGAGATAAAGAAACATATGAAAGAGAATGAACAATGAATATGATAGAGTTAGAGAAATGATTGACAGTGATAGAAGAAACATATGAAAGAGAATGAACAATATATATGATAGAGTTAGAGAAATATATGACAGAGATAGAGAAATATATGACAGAGATAGAAAAACATGAGAGCGACAGAGAAATATATGAGAGAGATACATAAGAGAAAGCAAATGACTGATGGCTGAAGAATAAAGAGTTTGAAGAAATATATAATAGAGATTGGTGCAGTTTGTCATACAAACAAACAAACAAACAATGACACAAGACAGACACCAAAGAATGAATATGGAAAAGATATAGATGTGGCAACTGTACTTTTGAAATCAAGGTGGAATATATCAAACCAGGTGAGCAAACAATGTGAAATTTATCTGTGGATGAGTATATACAACTATGATGACAAAATATAAAACAAAAGAGAACATGAGAAAGTGAGAGAAAGAGAGGGAGAGAAAGAAGAGGAAATTGAGAGTGACTGATTGGTAGAGGAAAATAGTTTGAAGGTATATATCACTGCCTACTGTAGTTAGCCATAAACAAGTCTTTTCCCTGCCGAGACCTACATGTTTTCATCTACCTTAGATGACATCCCTCTTCTGGGGGATGTACTTTCATCTCTCCGAATGCTGTGCTGTATCTAATTTCCGGAGTGCTGTATGTGCCCCAACCTGCTCTGATTTATGCATGCTTTCCGCAATCAAATGCGCATGGAAAGGCCCCCCTGGGGGTACACGGAACATTCGCAAAGTGGGCGGAATTTCAATGCAAAGACAAACACTCACATACTGTAAGCCAGAAACGCATGCACACAAATCAAGCGGGTACCCATTGTATTACTATGCTCCTCATAACTAATAGCAAATAACTTATGATTACCATGGGATTTAAAAGCCTCCATGCATTAACAGGTAAATAACATATTTACTAACATTTTCCCTCATCTTTATTTTCTGCCCATAGGTATGTGCGTGAAATTTGTGCATTAACTCACATCAGCACAGAAGGGGTTGAAGATAAAGCTCATGCGACAACTGTATCAAAATAAGTCTTGCACAAAACAAAAGATCACACTTTTACATGTTTGTGTGTGTGTGTGTACAAGTATGTTTGTGTTCCTTTTAATGCCTTCAGATAGGGACATTCAGACAGCGTCATCCACTCTGCAGATCTGAGACATTTTGTCTCCTTTTATTTGGTTTAGTTTGACTGAATCTTCTCCCTTACATGCCTGTGTCTCTGATCTCTACACAGCAAATACAGACGCAGTCTGTAACGAAGACTACAATTTTTGTACATGTAGCTGATGAGTGTGGTGTGAGTGTACAGTGTACAGGATAAATAGACAAAAACATATTTGACCATAAGACTTGAAGTACTGGCATTTTGCACTGCTTTATTGCAGTCTCATTTCATGATGCAAAATGATGTCATATATGGGTATACTCAACAGGGGAGTGGCTTGCAGTATGCATATCTCATGTACACTATACCGTAGTACAAGTGTTCATGTAGGAGTGTGACGCACTTTACATGCACATTTGCATGATTCAAATTTCTATGCTGATAGCTTTTTCATGCAGACACTTTGTCTGTTTGTTTGTTTTTGTATGTTTGTTTGTCCTGCCTGGCCCAGTTCAGTGCACCTCCACCAATTGCAATTTCACACCTGGGAATATTCCTGAGCACTCATATTTCAATATCTCTCCGTGATGTTTTCAATTCTACGCAAGCTCAGTGTGTCACTACTACATACACTGTACAATTTAAGTAATGTTCTTTCGTAGTCAGTGGTTTAATACCCAGAACACCGTGAGACTTCAGGCAAATTACTTCATAATGTGATGCAATAACCAACTGCTAAACTAAGCTCTTCATGTTCCAAGGCTTTAACATTGTACTTGAACATTGTACTTGAACACAGCTTTCTTTCCAGTCTTTTAACCCGTTGAGGACAGTTTGATTTTGCTACAACACACATTTCCCATAGGCAACTGCCCGAGTATACTCAGGAGTCGTCCTCAACGGGTTAGGGATGACTTTGAAAACAATAGCACAGATCCCTTTTCTAAAATGGGCACAGGGGAGAGAGGAAGCGTGAGAGAAAAAAAGGGGGGGGGGTACAATGAAGAATGTCTGAACATTTCCCCCTTTCCTCCTCTGGGAGCATTCTGTTGAGAGTGTTCTACGTAAAATGAGTCATCAATTATACTTAGTAAGAGACAATGCAGCCGAAAAGGTGGTATATCACGTCCCCGGATTGCAGCTCTCCAAAGAGAGGTAGGGGTGGGAAATGAGGGGGGGGGGGATAGGGGGATGGGGTCACATTTATAACATTTGTATTAAAGGCTAAATTCCCTCTTTGCTACTTGTTAATAATATAGGAATATATGTCTTTAAAGTATATAGACAGTTCAATAAACACCATAAGATGTAACCATGAATAGTTTAATCACAAAAGGGGTTAACTCCATTTTGTTAATTTCAGACATTATCAGAGATGAGACCTGCTCAAAAAAAAAATAATAATAATAATGAGAAAAATATGGGATATTTTCAATCATAACTTCAGAAATATTCCTTGTTATGCCACAACTGAGGATTCATTGGAAAGGTTCTATTTTGCTCAATCTAATGACAAGGTAGCTGTAAAAAAAAAAAAAAATGCTTAAAAATGGTGATTCACCTGTTTTGCTATCAAACTCAGAAGTAAAAGTGCCCCTTTTGTAACCCATACCATATCAAGTTGCACTCCTAAATTCCAACCAGAAACTATATGGTTTGATTAGAGACACTTGGTGATATACACTGTCACATGAGAGCTTAACCTTTAGAAGGCATTATCCCAATATGAGACCTAAAAACAACACACAGATCCTAAAGTCATCTTCATTTCATACCTAGGGGTAGAAATGTTTTTAGGTCAAGCTTCCCGACATTTGCAATTCTGCAGCCGAAATCCTGCGGACAAAGACGAAGACAGATAGAAAGTGATCTGAAACTGGGCTTCTTCTCAAAACGAGGCTGTGTCTACAGAGTCAGAAGATCCGTGCCATGAATTACTGATTGTCAAGTGAAACTGAGGAGGATTTTAACCCGTTGAGGATGGAGTGATTTTGCTACAACACGCATTTCCCATAGACACCTGCCCGAGAATACTCGGGACTCGTCCTCAACGGGTTAAAAGGGTTGCCTCCCCCCCCCCCCCCTAAATTAGTTGAAAACAATATTCCAGGAAGTTTTGCGTTGCAATTCTTTATAATTGTTGCGTTAATACAATTCATTGTTAGTGTTTCATAAGGTTGAGTATACATATATACATATCTTTCATTGAGCATGTTGTTGTTCATGCATACACAATTGTTTCTTTCAATAACACAATTTTTGCAAAGTTTCTTCAATTCATAAATTTATAATTGATTCTTAAAATAGTCAACATATTTTTACAAAAACTAAAATCTTTGCAACTCTCTAAAAATCGGTTAATCATTTATCATTACTATTATTTCTTTTCAGTGTGTGTGCGCATGTGTGTCTGTGATTCCGTGCAGGTTGGAATGACTTCAGCAAGATTCATATATTTTTTTCTTAGATTCAAATCCCCCCCCCCCCCCCCCCCCCCCGACTTGATAAAAGATGTCTATGGACTCCAAAAAGGGGTCTTGGGAAAGAGCCTTGGGAAATCCCTCAGTAGGCACACATGGGGCATGAAGCTATGTGATTTGTCAGAACACAGACATTGTCTTGGCACATCATGAAGGTCAAAGGTTAAGCACAAAGGTTGCCCCTTCCAATCTCACATGGGCATCATGTTTGCATACAGTATGAATAGGATCTTAGGACTGTGGTCCCAGAAGGGTTAAAAGGAAGGAGCCATCAGCTTGAGTACACACACAAACACTAAAGCATTACAATATGATGTAGTGTAACAATTAAATAAAGGTCACTTCTGACCAATATACTAAATCCATGTTGAGCCCTTTTTACACTTGTGTTTCTTAACCCCGTACTTTCTCTGACCCAGGACTATCGTTAGTCCCGTATCAATTTTTTCAGCTTTTTACACTCGCCAATAAATCCCGTTCTAAGCTCTTGTCCTGGGCTAAGGAGAAAACTGACCTTTTTTACACTCGTATTTTTTAGTCCCATACTTTCCAAACCACATGAATATCCATGATTACGCTGTGCACTGTACAAGTACACGCACGCACCTGCAGCACTTAATTACCTCGTTTCTGATTGGTCAGTGGGGGGTTGGACTTCGTCTCCGTCGCTTAGCCCCGGATTATTTCTTCGTTCTGTTTACACTCGCTTGCTTGGCACTGCAATGGCAGGGTTAGCACCGCAATTGCGGTGATAACCCTGCTTTTTTGCAGGGCCAGACAGTAGTGGATTATCGGTGGGGCTAGCCCACTTTGGCAAAAACAAGTGTAAACAAAAAGTGGGCTAAGGAAAGTCAGGTACCAACGGTGGGGCTAAGGCCCCCCCCCCCCCCCCCCCCCTTAGCCCCACCGTTGGTACGGGACTAAGCAAAAATTTGCAAGTGTAAAAAGCCCTTTAGAAGTGTCCTTGCATATGTTACCATGATGTGCATGGAGTCATGACTGGCAGTAGAGTTTTGCATGCACACACTCACCAAACTGGGAAACTAGGTCAAGGGAAGATAGGAATGTAATTGCAGGAACAGATTTAGCAACCACAGCCCGCGGACTAGTCACGCTTCTCTTTCGTTTAAAAACTCCTACCTCTATTTTTCCCCTCCATCCTCCCACCCCTTCTCTCTCTCTCTCTCTCTTCCTCTATCTATCTATCTATCTATGGTATCTCTCTCTCTCTCTCTTTTTATCTCTATATCTTTTAATACCTCTGTCTTTTTTTTTTTCTTCCCCACTCACTCCAGCTCGAAATGGTGATGGAAAAGGCCTTCTCCCGACAAGGACACATCTGTCAATTTGTATCCTGCCCTATGGGATGCTGCAGGAGGGGGACAAGTGGTGAGTCATTCTGTACAGAGCACCATCCTTTCCCCCCTTATCATTTTCTTTTTCAACTTCCCCACCTGCTTCGCCTTCCTTTCTCTACCCCTCTTACCCCCCCCCCCCCACTTCCATAAAGACAAGGAAAAGAAGGGAACAGAATTCACTGAGCAAGTGTCTTCTTTCACATGACTAATACCCCGTTCACATTGTGAAATTTTCATCGGGGTCTGAAAAGCACTCTCGCAGGGAATTCCGTTGGGAACTTCAATGAAATATTACACAACATATTTCAGCAAAAGTTCTCCTTTTTCTGACCCCCTGGGTATAAAACTCACTATTGTCGGAAAGGGTTTCCATACTAACATAAATACATTCATGCTTGCTGCCTAGTTATGAAGTAGGCACTGTCGCTTTATCTGTATTTTTTTAGCTAGTCGAGGATGGGGATTCATGTTTTCATGCGTAGAATCTATGTTACATTCCCTTTCCTTTCATTCTCAAAGATTGAGAGAGAAACTGATAGTATGAGAAGGGCCTTTTCACACTGAATCAATGGAATTTTAGTGAGCAAACAATTTGGGTGAGATCAGTCTGAAATGGGGATTAAACGGAATACTTTTCTGACGAAGCAGGAAGACTGGGTCATAGCCTTCCCTTCTGGTGGCGCTGGGAGTCAACTAACTTAAGATCGAGATGGATTACACCGCGTTGGTTGCTGATCATCTCTCTCCTTTTTCTTTTTTTTTTTTGGTCATACAGTGCTTTTCCTGCATGATTCAGTCCCAATGTAAATGGATACTCTTCTTGCCCAATAGACTGCAATGGGCAGACCGATGTCTTGAATTGTCATACAGTCAACATAAGTGGCAGTGCTACAGCCCACACGGAAGAGATGGCATGTTACTTTAAATTTTCTGCGATTTCCGGTTTGTCCACCCTCTGACACAGTTTGGCAGCTCTAGAAGTCTTCCTGCATCCCAAAGTTATTACTTCCTGTGAATAGTGCCTAGTTATTTGAGCATGACAAATTTTCAAATGTTCTTTTGGACATTTAAGATACGTTTTGATGCATTGATGGTCGTGGCATCAGAGGTGTGATTCACAAAGTTGGGTGATAAAACAAATTTCTGCTTTCTTCAGCAAAATCATTTCAGTCTTTGTTCGCTTTGTTACTTTATTTCCTGCTCTTACAGTCAGGGATCTCGCCAGCGTATATCACCCTTGTCGGCCCCGACAAGCGTGCGGTTTGAAGAAGCAATTGCCGACAAGGGTAAAACTTGCCGACAAGGGTAACACCACGCGTGAACTTGCCGACAAGGGTAACTTGCTTGACGAGCTAAGTTCGGACCAATTTCTCGCCGTTTTCAGTCTTTATTATCTGGCTAGAAGAGAAGCTAGATGATGAAAGCAGCAGCAGTTTACATACTTATACAAGCGCAAAAATTTACCCACGCAGTCACCGCACCGATCACAACAACGCAGCTCAACAGACAGAGCGACGTACTAGCTGATACCAGGGAGGTCTCACCTACCTGCTGATACACAGTACCACATCACACACTTGCTCACTCACATGCGCTCTGATTTGGGATCCACACACACAAACCTCATGCACAAGCACCCAGTCGGCCACTAATAGCCGCCTGCGTGTACAACGGTACAGTGTATTGTGAGAGGGAGAGAGAGGACGGAAAGAGAGGGTCGGAGGCCGAAGGAGGCTGAGGAAGGTTGACACGTGCTCGCTTGTTGTCACGCTTGTTGTCACGGGTTACGCAAAAACAAACGATATGAAATGCATGCCCCCCTCCGCCAAAGGTTGTATTTTTTTTTTTTGGCTGCTTTGGTTTGTTAGTTTGTCTGCCTGTCTGTCTCTCTATTCGCAAAATAAGCCAAAATTTGGGAACAGATTAGGATGAAATTTTCAGGAACAGTTGGTTGGTAAAATGGCGCAAGGAACAGATGATTAAATTTTGATAGTGAGCAGGATTTATAATACCACCGAAATTCACCGCCAGGATCCAGGATCTTTAGACTTTGTTTCGTATATTTGAAAGGATTCGTATCAATTCTTTAGGAAGCTGGCCATCGGCAATGACGCAAAATTAGATGCGTTCAAAGCATTGCCGCAGAGAGAAAATTAACTCCATTTTTCGTTAAAGAAAAGAAAAGAAAAAAGAACGTGCGGTGGAGTAAGCAAATGCAAATTGTTATTTAGGTTTTGGTAGTTTCAGTGGGTTATTTTTTTTTTTAATCTAAAAAGCCATGCGTTCCATTTTAGCCTTTTCAATTTCTATGGATTTGTAAACGTCATTCGTGAATATTCCATTTTCCTTCTCCGGGCCGAAATTTATAGTAATTCTGTCATGATGGTCTTTCAAGTTCAACGTATACGTAATGCTCCACGTGCTTCTGGCTTGGTTTGTTAAAAGGTGGGTTAGGGGGCCTTCACGGGCAGAAAATAAATGATGATCATTCATCAATGTTCCCAGTTGGTTTACATGCTATATGTACACGCTGTTTACGACCACTGAAGCAAGGTGGCAGTACGCGCGACATTCTTTATCTGACACCTGGCTTTCGTGGAAATTTCATGGAAATTTCCACAAGCCATAATATCAAGTTTCCCCACTGCTTGAGGTCGTGCTTTTTTTTTATTCTTCATTACGAACATCAATTTGTTCAACTTGAAAAGTGTAGATAATTTGCTTTGAGGACGTGTTTCTTTCTTCTTCTTTTTTCATTGCAGCATCGGTAACATTTTGTTTTGTTCATCGTCCCTGCATGGCAGGGGTTCATGGGAGGAGAACGATAGGAATGACGGGGGAGAAAATAAACTGAAAGAAGGAAGCATCTTTTGAGCGAGCTGTCTTTGTTTTTCTCTACACCAGCATCAGTTATCGCCACCAAGATTTCTTTTTTTTTTTTCGTTACTCCGACAGATTAATGATAAAATGATGCTAGATTCTTTATTCTGAAGGTTCGTTAATCCAAAAATGATTAAGAAAAAATGTCCGTTCATTTCACGACGAAATCAGTTTTGTTATTTCGAACGTTCTGCCAGTGAAATTTCGGAATAAAACGACGGCACAAAACAGCGTGTTTTCGTACTCTGTAAGGGTCTGTTATTCCGACAGAAGTAGTAATGATGAAATAATAAATTGTAGATTCTTTATTCTGAAGGTTCGTTAACCGAAAATTGAATAAAGAAAAATGTCCGTAACTTTCAAAACGAAATCAGTGCGCCATTTCAAACGTTTTGCCAGTGAAATTTTGGAATAAAACGACTGCCCCAAAACAGTTGCAGTTTTCTTACTCTGAGGGTTCGTTACTCCGACAGATTAATGATAAAATGATGCTAGATTCCCTATTCTGAAGGTTCGTTAATCCAAAAAATGATTAGAAAAAATGTCCGTTCATTTCACAACGAAATCAGTTTTGTTATTTCGAACGTTTCTGTCAGTGAAATTTCGGAATAAAACGACGGCACAAAAACAGCGTGTTTTCGTACTCTGAGGGTTCGTTACTCCGACAGATTAATGAAAAAATAATGCTATATTCCTTATTCTGAAGGTTCGTTAATCCAAAAATGATTTTAAAAAATGTCCGTTCATTTCACAACGAAATCAGTTTTGTTATTTCGAACGTTTCCGTCAGTGAAATTTCAGAATAAAACGACGGCCCCAAAACGGTTACAGTTTTCTTTTACTCTGAAGGTTCGTTACTGCGAAAGAATAACGATATAATACTTTAGATTCTTAATTCTGAACGATCGTTAATCGGAAAACGATAAAGAAGAAATGAAAACGGTTACAGTTTTCTTACCCTCAGGGTTCGTTACTCCGAAAGAATAATGGCAAAATAATACTCTACATTCTTAATTCTGAATGATCGTTAATAGAAAAATTATAAAGGAGAAAATATTCGTTTATATCCAAACGAAATCAGTTTTGTTATTTCGAATGTTCTGCCAGTATAATTTCGGAATACAACAACGGCCCAAAAAGGGTGTTTTCTTATTCTGAAGGTTTGTTATTCTGAAGCAATAACGATAGATGATAGACTCCTTTCTGAAGGTTCGTTGATCGGAAAATAATAAAGAAAAAATGCTTGTTAATCTTCGAAAGAAATCAGTTTTATTTTGAACATTCATCTGTAGTACCGACCTTTGGTGTTGTTGTTGTTGTCGATTACAAACCTTCGAAGTACTCAGTAATGAATCTTTTCATTTTATGATTAAACAAACCTTCGGAATAATGACCATCTTATCATTACATTTTTGTATGATATCTCTTTGATGTCACGGCCAAACTACCGCAGTATACCCAGAAAGGAAAGTGCAACGATGTCCCGAAAGTTCTCGATCGCTTCTCGCGCATCTGCATGCAATAGGCCTACCACGTGGTCGAGCAGACGGCGAGAAAGCAACACGGCGCGCGTTGTTGCGATGCAGAGGCGGCTAATTATTGCAACAGTGAAACAGGAAAGGCCTAAAAGAAATCGGAACCTCCACCATCGGCACCTATTTCTCTTTCATTTATTATTTAGGAACTGCCGCTAACAAAAGGTATGGAGTTTCTGCATTGTTTCTGTGAGAATATGCCCCTCACAACGTTCATTACATCTCCGTGTAAATGTCGCATTTAGTGGCATTTTAGCGGCGATTTATCTGTGTTGTATTGAGCATTAGCGAAGGCTTCCGCGCTTCGCGCGGGAGGGGGAACCCCCCTCCCGTACCCACCCCCAGAACAGCGCGCATAAATGCCGACAAGCGTGAAGAAATTCCTGGCGAGAACCCTGCTTACAGTGTTTAATTGCGATTTTTATCATACAGAGCGGGAGTCATAATAAACAGTGGTCAAGAATAAAAAAAGATAGGTGGGCAGTAAATCATATGAGCCCTCTTGTAACTATGATCACAGTGAATGCCAAGGCATTATCATGTAAAATGCAGGAAAAATGTGACCGAGTTCATAAAAGGAAAAGAAGTCAACACTACATCAGTTTAATATTCTCAAACAAATGTTGAAGCGAAGGAGCTGGTAAAGTGCACCATGTCTCTGCAACAGGGCAATGGTGGAAGCACCAGTGTTGCCAAAAAAAAAAAGTTCTGCATTTTGGGCAAAATAGAATGCATGTATTCCTCCCAAGCTGTCCACCAACGAATAAGGATGAATTTATGAATACAAATCATCTGAACTGAGGGGGTGTGGTGGCATCAACTCACTCGGACAAATCTGGTGCAATTACACAACAAGGGACGCCCACGATAGAAATTATTCTCCTGTTTCTTTTATGACACTAGAGCCATTGTGTTCAAGTACCATTTGTCATGGACTGACCACATCTCTCCTACACATGCAGTGTTCTACAAGCTGTGACCATCTCATTCCAGGCCGATATGTGAGGATAACCTTCAAAGCAAAGGAATCTATTGACTGTGCCCACTAAAACCTTTTATGTGTCGGGATTGTCGAGCTACAAAATTGAAATAGAAAATAATACAGAATCACACACAAATACAAAAAAAAAAACACCCACATGTACAACTTTATCACAGAAAAATAAATGAAAACAGAAATCAACTAATGAAGTAACAGCCATAACAGGTGGACAATTAGAAACAGTATTGTTTTCCAAGTACTTTCATAATAAAACAATGTTTATTATCTATTCAAAGTCATCCTTCCATTGACACCAGAAGAAGCTGATTGCTGATCGGTGAATGTTTCAAGCCCAGTTTCTGATTTATAAGAATTTAGAGAGGTTACACTTCAACTGGATGAGTGATAGTCTGCGTCAGTTTAATGTTTTACAATGTTTCTATATGCTGCAGTTTGAAAGAAATTGGTATTAAACTGTTTCATAAAATTACTGACAAAACTTTTCCACATACACATTTATGTAGTAAGGGAAGATGTTTTTGAGGAAATATAAAGAATGAAATTTGTAGAAACCTGCAATCTGTTTTCAATGTATACAAGTTGAAGTGCTTACGGAGACAGGAGTATATGTTGGCGCTTGAATTGCAGAGTCTGTTCAGTAACTTAAATCTTATATTCTAGTTGAATATGCATGGCACATTTATATTCAATACCTGCAATCCCCAGCTGACTCAGTATTTAGAACCATTAAAATGTCCGGCTGATCTGTTTGGGGTTTCAGCCGAACAAACCACTGCAGCAGTGAGTGGGAAATCTACTATACTTACAATTCAATATCATTCAAGTATCAAAACTTGATATTTTGCCTGAAGTCTTTAGATCACCAAACATTTGGGAAATCATTTTTGGATATAACAGAAAAGAAGTTAAAAACTATTTATAATTCTATTCCACCATAGTAAATGTTCAGAGCCTCCAAATGAGATTACAGTCAAGCTAGGTGTATATCTTCCTACTATCTTTGATTACCCCTATTTTTTTTCCCCACATAACACTACCAGCTGACATATCAATTTTGGCAACACCCCCTAAATCCAGGGACATGAGTCCATCAAACAGGGTACACATATATCAGCAAATGTAGTAGTTCTAGTTGGCTGGCAAACATTTTCTACTACATGACTGGTATTACGGCAAAAGGAAACTACAGAATAAAATTAGACTGCGGAGGGGTCCTTTTCAGCTTAAAATATCTTCTGCCACTTTCAGTTAAAGGGTGTGTACAGTTCTGGTTGAGGTGAGTATTTAGCTTTGAATGTTTTGCGAGATATTCAGAAACCACTCTATGAGATGTCAAAGGGCATGCAGTTCTAGGGGTATCAAAAGTTTATTTGATGAAATTCGGTTTTGAAATGGCTGAGATATCCAAAAACAAGGTGAAACAAAGAGATCCTATTGAAAAGTTGTGGTATGTCGCCTTTTATTATTAGCACTTTTTTGGATATCTCATCCATTTGAAAACCAATTTTCATCAAATAAACGTTGAATCCTTCTTAAAATTACATGCTCTTTCATATTTCATAAGAGGCTTTTCATTATCTCACTTAGGAATGTTCAAAACATGAATCCCCACCTCAACCAGTACTGTACAGTCCCTTTAACATATTGTAGCAGATTGAGGAAAAAGAAAAAGAAAAAAATAACAGCAATTCACACAAGGCTGAAACACAGATGGATAACTGAAAAAGAAAGGGGAAACAATTAAAGATTTTCCAGCAAAACCGGTCTCTCAATTGCAACAGTGCCTTCTCTAACAACAGCGTAAGCCACAGTTTGTGGTGCCCATACGCTCTCAGAATGCCATGGGGTCCTGCCTGAGCAATGAAGACACAGTTCACAAATGTGGTGGGATATCAAGCGAAGGGCGGAATTGCAATAGACATGACATGTCCAGTCAAGCGATGCTCTCCTTCAATGAAGCGGCACATTGAATATTCCGGGCTGAGGCATATTTTGGTTTGTTTTTGTTTTTGTTTGTCTTGCTTTGAACACTGATCTAATATAAACCTAGACTTTAAAAGACATCCTCCATATCTTGAATGATGTCCTATGAAATTGACACTTGTTTTGTTTGATTGCTTTTGGTATAGCATTTATTATTAATGATTTTCAACTCTTTATAAGATATTCTTAGCTTCATATCTACGAAACCCCCCCCCCAAAAAAAAAAAAAAAAAAATGTCTAAAGAGACTTTGGAAACATGGAGTACAAGGCAGATCAGCTAATCTTTCTTATCATATATATATATATTATAACCATTTGAGTCCCTTGATGCCATTTGGGAGCATGTACATACTGTTCAAAGTCACCAGTAGAGAAAGGGCTAAAAGCTGTGACAGTGTTCCTGATAGGCCCCTACTGGCTGGCTACACTGTGAGTACATGCAATGGGTGAAAAGGGCTCTGAATACAAATTATGTTTGCCATGGAGTAGTCTACTTGCTCAGGAGGCCAAGTTGTAAAGAAATGATAATAATAATGATATTATTAGTGATTACAACAACAACAACAACAACAGCAACAATAATAATAATGATTATTAACTGTTATTATTATTATTATTATTATTATTATTATTATTATTATTTTTATTATTGCTATTATTATTATCATCATCATCATCATTAAAATGATTATTATTATTATCATTATTAGTATGACATAGTTTTAATAATAACAATAACAATAACAATATTTATCAAAGAGAGAGCAGAAGGAGAAGATAAGATAGAGAGAAAGAGAAGGGAGAGAGAGAAGGGGGAAAGAGAAGGAGAGAGGAGGAGGCAGCAAAGGAGGGTGAAATTTATTTGGGTCACATGCTGGGCAATATATTCATAACTTGTCAAGGTGCCTGGGGTGAGTGATAAGTCAGTTCAAGCTGGTGATATGAGAGATACTGGAGTATTTAAATAATTGCCTCTTTTTGTCTAAACAACTAAAGTGGTATCCTACAATGTAAGTTGCATTGATTCACATGATATTTGCAATCTTCAATAAAGTTTTAAACTTTGATGATTAGCTATTAAAATAGTTTTAAACTATAATGCTCATCAACAAGATACCTTTAGTGCAATTCAAAAGATTGAATCCCCAAGCACGAGACCCCTCTCATGATTACCACAGAACCGGAAAATGCAATACTAGCAATAAACCTGATCTTAATGGGAAACAATGCAGTAGTGTCCAACATGTATTGGAAGTTGACCAGGAAGCCAAGGGGGTTCACAGAGAGGTCATACTGACTTTCAAGTTCGTTGGTTATCCTGTCAAATTACTTGAGTGGGGACCACTGCCTGTGGCTCGTGGATAGAGCGCAAACCCTGAGAAATCTTGTGGTTCTAATCATCAAATGCAATAGCTAAGTTTCAAGTTTATATACACAGTACTAAACTTTGAGCTAATAATCAATATTTATTTTCTTAAAGACTTTAATGAGCTACAAGTAAAATTCATATATAGGAACATAAATGAAAAGATAACAACAAACAATATAATTATTATTCATCCATGTTTCTTTAAAATCTAAAATATGCATAGAGTGTAATGTCCAAACATAAAATGAGTATGGTAACCAAACCAGTAGACTATTCACAAACAGAAACTCTCATTCAGGTCCAATGAAGGCCTCATGGAGAATTAGGCTATGGATATATTCAGGGATTAGAGGCTGCCTAGGTTGGTTAAAGCATGTGACAATGAAAGTTCAGAGTACAAACATAAACGCACACCAATGTTTTTACATTTAAGCTTTTCACAGGTATTGGCAAGGACTTGTAACAGAATTTCAAGTTCTTATAAAAAAATAATAATAATAATAATGATAATAACTCTGAAAATACAGGTACAATTCACAGAGTAAAAACAGATCCAAGGGGATGAATGTTTGCAGAGTAAACAAGAACTCAAGATCAATCTCAGCTTGTCTGCCCTCACTGCTGTTAAAAGGAAACCCTTTCCTGGAGAGAAAGTTATTTTGAAAAACATCAAGAAAATGTGATGGCTCGGTGGGAATCGAAAGGAAATCTGACAAGACCTGCGTAAACATAATATGGCCACTTTTGGCGTCTTCACATCAATTAACATAGTATCCTCTCACTATCTCAAAATAGCTGATGTAGTCATGTGATTGTGAACAACAGCTAGCATCATACTTCCTATTTGTACATGGAAATCCATTTCTGAATCCTCACATGCCTCAAAATTTCATTAAAATCATATTTTCATCAAAATAGTATGTCAAGACCAGTATTTTCTGTAGCAGTATTAAAGAAGAAGAAATAATGCCTCAAGCACCCTCTGGGCGGAGGCATAAAAAGCGTGAAAATGTTTACTTTTACAACATTCAAATCAATGATGTAATCACCTCATATATCTTCCATCAAAGTGTACACTCATAATCAGTACATTAATCTTTCTTGACACAAAATCAATAGGTAAATGTAGATGGTGTACCCATCATTCGCAGCAAATTACTTCGTACTCAGATTGTAATAACATGGCAAGGGTGACTATTTGGGGGAAATTAGTTGAAATAGCTACATGTATTAAAAGTCATTCATGACGCAAAAACGTAATTTCAGTGGAATTTTGCCAACAGGAAATCAGCCAGGTGATGACATCATTACATCTTCCAATATTTGAAAGTGTGATAATTAGCAATATTGCTATATTCAGTGAAAACCATGTGACACTAAAAAATAAAGAAAAATTATTGCTGCCTTATTCCGTGTAAAAATTGAATGTTCTAACTTTATGATCATCTAAATATACTTAACTTACAAAGTTAATTTAATACAGAAGGTATTAGTTTACACTGTAGGCCTACCACTAGCATGCAGAATTTTTTAGTGATTTAATCACGGGACAGTCGTTGCAAAAAAAAAATAAAAATATCTTGGTCTTGGGTATGAGGCATGCACCGCAAGTGACATCTTGGCAATTTTGAGAATTTGGGAAGTATTCCACAAATCAACACATTTCACGTCACTCAATAATCACCATCTCATTACCCTCTTCAACCTGCCTCGCAACAACAAACAGACCCTCCGAGTCCCTAAGCCATGCAGATTTGTAAGTTATGGTGTGAGTGCTATTATAACACAGAGAACTGACAGCGTAACAAACAAAGGCCGCGTTCATGCGAATTTCGTAGCCAGAATCACAAACATGAATCATGATTCAAAACGTGTTTCAAATCACGGTCTCAGCGGAAGAGCGTTCATGCGGGCTTTCGCAACGCTGATTCTGGCTCTGCTCATCCTTTGCCATTGCGCAGCGCACTGCGCAGTTTGACCTTGTCTCTGCAACTCGAGCCAGACCTTCTTATTCCAGCTGTACAGGCCTTTACGTTTTTATTTCGGTGAATACTTTCTGATAAGTGGCATTCAGGCTCTGCCCACAGATCGAGGAACAGATCGAGGAATAATTCCTAATTCTTCGTCTCTCCAATTGTTTCCCTTGGTAGACACAGCGCTGCAACTCAGTATTACTTTTATCAACTCAATCGGAGAGTAATTACATGTATTATTATATTAAACAGTTAACGTTAGATACTAGCATAGAATCGGTGTATGGAGTTGATGTAAACAAACAAGTGCAAGTATGGTACCAAAACACACGGTTCATAAGACGTACATAAGCGCGCGAACAGAACTAGAAGCTGTGCATGGGATACCCCATGAGACACGCATGCGCACAGCGCACAATGACGTCATAGAATCATGATTGAAATCACGGTTGCGTTCATGCGGTTTCTGCGATCGTGATTCTGGCAGAATCATGATTCAAAACGCCCTTTTTTCCGCATTTCAGATCGGCGTTTTGAAACGCGTTTAAATGGAAAAATCGCATGAACGCAACGCAACTAAACACGTTTAGCGACTAAATGTGTTTAGAAACGCAATTCTAGTTTCGCATGAACGCAGCCTAAGTCATCCTCACTTCATACATCATTACTCTTCAAAATAGCCCAACCTAGCTCTACCTTTTGCATAACAAAACTGATTACGATTATGACATGCGCATCAAGATTAAAACCATGAAACACATAAACACAACTCCAACAAAAATCGGATTTGTTTCAATTTTTTTGACTTTTTGTTTATAATGTTGCCTGTTCACTCAAGATTCTAAATGATCAAGGTTTTTTTTTTTCCTTTCAAAGCCTTCAAATATTAATTCAATAAATCACATATTTATTAGTTTTCTTTTTTGTTTGTTTGTTTGTTTCTTTCTTTCTTTCTTTCTTTCTTTCTTTCTCAACCCTGTGTAGTCCCAACAGTTGTTTCTACAATCAAAGTATCCTTGCGGGCCCTGCAATATACTAACAAAGTAACAATTAATCAAAAATATTACACAAGGTAACAAATCAAGGACATCCTGTTGAACATGGCAATGCATAAACTATGGCAAAACTGTATCCAAATAATGTCAGGTAATATACATTGTATGCACAATTCAACAATTTGTCAGAGAGATAAAGTTGTTCCAACTTCTTCACAAATGATCTTGCTTGTCATACCACCATGACTGAGCTACATCATTGTACACATTCCGGAATAGAGGCAGAACGTTGAAAACAAAAACACTTGGCACAGGCTGCACTTCCTGAAGGCTAACACAAACTAATCAAGTCAGTATCAACAGTTACTGTGACACACCTTGTGTTTGACAATGTTTATCAAGGGGCCTATATGTATTGTATCAGTAGGTCATGGTGAGCAAAGAATGTGCTTGTTGCTATTGACATGCTCACCTTCAAAATATCTACCTAGGACCTTGCCACACTTACTCAAAATGATACGCATATAATATCTCTCTGCAGTTGGTATACTGTACATTGAAGGTCTTTTTAAAGGCATAATTTACCATTTGCAGATGAAACAAAAACCCAGCATTAGTGCTTTAAAATAGTTCTAAAATGTGAGTTAGGGATGGAAACAACCACTGTAAAAATATGAATCCGTATAAACCAATGTTAAGTAATTGTTAAATACACAAAATGTGAACAATAGTTATAATAAAAATGTTTCCAGACTAAACTGTGTACAGTTATGGTTTACTGAGAAAAATACTGATATCTCCCTTGGATGATATGCTTTATTGGGAAAATTCTATGTAAATGGTAGGATGTTTTGTGATACAACAGACCTACACAAATGCATCAAATGTAATATCTTATTTTTTTTTTTAAATCACTGCACTCCCAAAGGTAAACAGGACCTTTAACCTAATCCCTACAAGAGTGTCAATGGTCATAGATTATGTTCAAGACTGAACAGGTTCATGAGCGTCACCAGTTAAAAACCACTGGCTCAGAGTACCAGCAGAACATTTCTCCGCACTGCTACAAGTTGGTATCATATTAACCACATGTGTAACTTAATGAGGCACGCTGTCACTGACGAATGTAATTTAAAACGCCTTTATGACACTATAACTTTTTATTCAGTATGACAGAGTATTGGGGAATTATACAATTCATCATGGATACTGAATTTAATGGGTGTATGTGATAACTTGAAAAATTATACTTGATCGTGAATGAGAATTCTACATTTTAAGAACAGAATTTTGTTCATGTCTTCTCATACTTTCTATGACATTAAAAAAGAAATAATAATAATAGTACTGATTCACGAAAGCCACAACAGAAGGGCTAAGATGGTTCTGTAGGCTATCAATTTACATCTGTGCATGTGCTTATTTTCTTTTTTATGAGTTACAGAATTATACGTTTTTAAAGAAGGGAATATATTTCTGTGTCTATAACTGCTATACTCCATCACAACTGTATGGCAAATTTGAGCACCTGCAAAATTACTGGGAAGTCTTCATTCGTGTATAAATATTAAATTCGCTAGATACTGTATGGCATACACAAACTGCACAGTATTTCATGATATGGATTATGAAGTGATGTTAGGCTTCAATTTATATGCTACAAACAATCAATAGATGGATTGTTGAAATATATTTCTAAACGCTAAATGCCATGATTGTGGGAAAAAAAAAATCATTCAATCCCAAACCGGAAAATAAACCCCCTTGATGCTACAATGTCCCTTTTCTAATCATGTTTTCCTTCCTATGAAGTGTTCCAGAAGATCCATAGTTTACAATGCACAGTAGCAGATCTCCATCATGAGGCTGTACTCACTGGACTGCCTGCTGGCCTAATTTTAAATTTACCCCATTTTGGCATCTTAGCAGGAAATACTTCATGAGTGAGATTAAAGGGAGCAATGGCTCTACTGCAAACATCCTTGAATTTCCACAGAGGTTACCTAAAATGGACCGGTAGGCAAACTTAAAGCAGGGAGACACAAATTGAACTCGTTACAGCTGCCATACTATGGCAAAGAGGTGATCATGCATGATCGTTTTGTTTGTTGTACTTTGAAACAGAAATTATCCACTTTCAGTTATTTCCATTTGTCTTTGGCTGAGACTAGTAGAGTAAACACTTTATGCGCTTTGAGTGCTGATCAACACAGAAAACTCCATAGCATTGCATACACTGTCCACAGTCTCTGGCACGAAAAGGATTAACTATCACAAAGTTTATACCATAGTAAGGAATTTAGAGGAACTGGCTGAATTTTCCTCAACAGAGTTGCAGGTGTGGTACTGTAAATACACATGTACGTACAACAAACAGTAAGGCGCACCTTTTTTCTCCTGAAAAAATATCTAAAGTATAAAGGGGTGTGCCTTATACACAAATGCAAGTACAATTGTACCTCTGTCCATGCTTTGTTGTTGTTGTTGTTGTTGTTGTTGTTGTTGGGTGGGGGGGGGCGGTTAGGGTTTTTTGTATAGTGTGTTTTTCCGCCACAATGTTCAAAGTTGGGGTCGATCCGCCTTAATATATATTCGTGAGTGTTTATATTAGTCCAATGTTAGTCCATTGAATGTGCAAACAGGCAAAATTAGAACCTATGTCACCAAACCAGACAGGCATTGGGAGTAGAAATAAATGCCCATTACTTTGTAATCACATGCTCCCCCCCCCAAAAAAAAAAAAAAAAAACTAACAATAAAATAAATTAAGAAATAAAAAGATTCAGCAGTCATAAAAAAAACCTCCACACAAGCTAGTATTCATGACACATGTATTTAGTGTATTATTAACCTACATTGTAAAACATGGATTTATGGTATGTACATGTTCAACTATGTGGATGCTTTGATAAGGAAGAAAGAAGGAAGTACACAGGTATGTATTCTTCTACACCTTTCAGGTACAGTCTCAATGGCAAAACTGTCAAATCTGTCAAATCTGTCAAAGCGAGACAAAGGGGCACAAACAAAACGATCTCTATGAGCATGAAAGACGTATCGTGTGGATTCACTCACCCGTGAGTTTACATTATTCCAGACAATGTACAGTGCGCCGAGGTCTGTTTCGGAGGAGCAAAGTACCGGTAGGAGGATTATATCCAGATGAGAGAAGGGAAGAGCGAGGTGCCCTTGATTTCCCCCCCTGATCCCTGCCTTACCGCTGGCTTCCCTGAGCTGTGAGGTACGGTACCCAGTTCCTGGTCAGACCGGCGTGTGTATGCACACAGCTGTGGTTCTACGCTGATCTCATCACAAGCCTCTGCTCCCTCTTCTCTCTCTCTCTCTCTTTCTCTCTCCTCTTCCTCCTCCTCTCTCTCTCTATCAATCTATCTTTCTCCCTTTCCTTCCTATATATTCTCTCTCCTTGTCCTGCTCCCTTCTCCTTCTTGGGACAACTGGAGAAACATTCCTTTTAATACTACACACGTCGCACCGGCAACAGGCATGAAAATACTTCTCCAGGTTCGCTGGCTGCCGACACTGCCATACACAGACTGTTAGCTGACTAGGCGGCCGGCCGGGCTGGCAGGCAGACACACAAGCGACCCCACTGCTCACTCACTGAATGCGAACTGCAGGTATCTGGATCAGCAGAGCAAAGCAGGAGCCCTCTTGTGGCTTAGCTGTCCACAAGTGTACCCACTTCACATGCAAAAGATAATTCCCTCATATCTTGTGAGTGACTCCTCGGCAGTGATATAAAACCCTGATATTAAACACAAAGCGAGCACTGCTATTGTTTCAAGCATTCCTTCAATTGGGTATAATAAGAACTATAGGGTTAGTGCATGATTGTATGAAACTCAACTGCATGGAAATCGGCTGGATGTCTTGTGGAAAAAAAAAAAAACATGCACTGCTCATCATAGTGTTCATACAGCATAATAATAAATCAGGTTGGATAGCACTGATGTTAAAGTTTCTACTCAGAATCAATTGTTGGTTGATGGAAAGACACAATGTTTTATACGGGTGTAACATTTACACTGTATATCATCACATAGTCATGCACACAACATGTGCCAGCATAAACATTTCAAACAAACCTATTACTAATGTTTAGTCCTCTTTAATACATGATGTCAAATAAAAAATGATGGTCCTATCAAATGGAGATAAAGCTTTAGGTTTAATGCAAATGATACGCAATATTCTCTTACCCACACATCTGCATACACAGGTACACACACACACATACACCTATACAAAAATCAACAGATACAGTACATCCAAGTATTAAAAGTAAAAAGAGAAAGAAATTCACATGCAAGCAAACAGGAGAAAAGAAGGAGGTTGTACTGATCTCCTACGAAATATAGAACAATCAGAGATCAGTCGGTACAGAATAATTTGAGCAACAGACAAGCATAAAAATGAAAGTATAAAGCTCATTACGACAGCACTTGCGAGCAAATCTGGTTACTTACAAGTTGTAAATAGAAGCATACGTACATGAAGATAATGTCCCACTGGATATACGTACAGAAGATCTGGATAGGAGGCACACTTTAATTTATTTTACTCTCTTGTGTCTGTGACGTAAAATGGCCAAATAGAAACTGAGAGTTTGCCATAAACAAATGCCAATTAACTTTTTTTTAATAATCATGTGCCTACTCACCTAAGATCCAACTTTTCAAGTATTGTCATCAATCATTATTCTATCAATACCTACACCTCATAAAGTTAGCAAGCCCACTCAGAAAAAAAAAGTGGTTAACAAAGCATAGCAAGAAACAAACAAAAAAAAGTGGCCTTTGCTATAACTGAGCTGTAAGAGTGTTATTTAAGACGGAGAGCAACAAAGATTCATGCACATATCACAACAGTTCATAAAAATCATGTTGTTGCTACCAAGATATCTTTAACCAGAATGACTAAGCTAATAAACTATTGACTGCAAAATTCAATTTAAGATTACCAATCTAAAAAAATTAACAAGTGAGTAGAACAGATTTATCAACTCAGAGACTTACACTTTTTTTAGTTACCATTTCTGCTTATAGGCAAATTTTCCTTTATCTACAGTCTTTATTTCAGTGTTTACTTGCTTTTTAATGCAAAACACACTGGTAAGAGAGGAAACATTTCAGATGGGTCAGACTTTAAAGGGGATGGCTAGTAACTGATCAGTGGGAATCAGCGGGAATGCTGGGGGATGATTGTTCCAATCCTTGTGGGATTCCATGTAAGATTACATTATATATCTATTGTTGTGTGAAAATTGTTTGCTTCAGAATGGTCTCATATTCAAGTAATGTGCAGTTTAATGTCAACTGCCAGTTAACGATCGCCCCGTCACTGTACAGGCACGCTAACCTGGAAACATTAAACTGCACATTACTTGAATATGAGACCATTCTGAAGCAAATAATTTTCACACAACAATAGATATATAATGTACTCTTAAATGAATCCCACAAGGATAGGAACAATCATCCCCCAGCATTCCCACTGATTCCCACTGATCAGTTACTAGCCATCCCCTTTAAAAAAGCCGCAAGCTAACTGCATCTTAATTCAACGGAAGAGTATGAGCAGATCTCGTCTCTGACCATTTTTTTTTTTTTGTCCAGTCTCATTCTGTGGTTGTTCTGTTTTTATTTTTTACTATGTTTGTATGTTTGCTGTTGTTTTTACTTGTTGTTGTTGTCTTTTCCCTTGTGTCTCTCTTTCTTTGTTGTATAAAGGGTTAATGTGAGGTTTAGGACCCCCCCCCCCCCCCTCCAAAAGGAGAAGAAAAAGTTTTGAAAATATTTTGTTAAAATTACAAACAAAATAACATAAAATAAATGCATAAAAATCAAATGCATTCAAGTTTGGCAATATTTTGCCTTGTGCTGTTTCTGATGGCTTTTGGCAAATTTGTAGACCTGGCAAATGGATAGTTAGTCTATTATCATCAAATTTCCCCAGAAATCCCCATATTACTTGAGAAATGGCAACCGGCAACGAATGCCTCCACTTCCCCTTATCAGAGCTGTAATGATTTTTATGCGACTACATGTACATTAAAACCGACATCTTACGTAAATCATAGTGTCATAGAAACCATAAATAAAGAAATGAGCAAAGAAACCAGCAAACAAAATTTATGACAGCCAGTCTGCAATGTGGTGTATATAGCAAATTCCTGAAATCATAAAATACATCCATCATGAATCAGGTTGACGAAGAAAACTTGTGGTGTATCGTGGGGAGTCGAAACACAACTTTATTAATGTATCTTTGTAAAATGATATGGACCAGAGATACAAACGTATGTACAGTATCTGTATGTGATCTTTACAGTATCGTATATATTACACAGTCTTCATGATGTGTACAGGGATCTGTACATAGTGAAAGTATTTACAGCTGACATTGTACAGAGAATGACATAACCAGGATATAAGATAAGAATTTTTATATACAATTGTACACACACTCAGACTTATTGTACACTGTACCTTAAGAAGACAAACTGGACCAGTGCTTGTCAGAATAAAGATTAGTACCTATAGCAACTGAAAATCAGATCACATTATAACAGTCTCAAGAAATAAGCAAGCATCTGTAATCAAATTGTGATCTTTGGCAAGTGGAAGCCTCAAAAGCACAATCAAACTGAAAATACACTTTTGTCATTCAGCATACTACATCTGTACATTCTCCTTTGTTTTACTAAATTTCTTTTCCTGATCAATAGGCATTTTGTTTTGCCTATAGATGAAACTTAAAAAAAGCCTGTCACCTAGATCTCGGAAGAGATTAGGAAATGTGACAGTAAACAACTAGAGTGAAGACTAGTAGAGCTGACATGTACCACAGTCTGCCACAAGATGGCAGTATGCAGTATAAAGAGTCCTACAGCATTAGCTGCATACATTTATCATCATGCTTAACTGTCAAACTAGAAATGTCCATAGCATGAAACTTTCATGAATTGGAGCAGACAGCCTTAAAGTAGCATAAAACTTTTGCAAATTGACAACCACAAAAAAAAAAAATAATAATAAAAATAAAATAAAAATAAAACAAACTAGAAATGTCGCTTTGGCGACTGGTATGCCTCCGCCATAATGCATGATTTTCCCAATAGGTCTAGATAGTACATGTGGACAATGTGTGATTACATTTTCACAAAATTGGCAAAATATTGAAATGACAAGTTTGTCACAAATGTGTTGAATGTTCACCTTCCTTGACCTAGGTTTAATTGGATGAATAGGAGAGCATGTATCTAGGGATTTAAGGACTTTAACTTGACTTTGACCCATTCATACATTTAGGCATTGAGTAATTTTCAAGGTACAGGTGTGGAGAAAAAGTGCAATTTCTGAATTGAATAGTAAATTGTTACCATTTTCATCTGGCCCTTGACCCTAAAATTCATAAGATAATTACTTTCAGGTAGAACATGCATAATATGTACTAAGTTTCAAGATAACTTGAGCCACTTCCGAGATATGGAGGAAAAAGTTAGTTCAGCACTTTCACTTGATCTTTGACCTTTTGTCCTTTGAGGCAAAAAAAGAAGAAAAAAAAACTTTCCAGAGAATTTCTATTAGGTTACACATGCATACACCAAGTGTAAAAAAAAATAACCCTGCTGGCATTGCATAAATATGAGGGTAATAGTAAAATTTTGAAGTCTTGCACTTGATCTTTGACCCCTGACCTATGACCCCATGAACCCTACATTCTCTAGATAATCACTTCCAGTCAGTACATGTACTATGTTCCATGAAGATACCTTGAACAATTTTCCAAGGTACGGAGAAAAAAAAGAAGTTTTAATATTTTTACTTGACCTTTTGACCTTTGACCTTTGACCTCATGACCCAAACTTTCACCAGAGAATCTTAATTGGGTAATACATGTATACACTAAGTTTCAAGAAAATATCTTCAGGCATTCAATAGATATGGTGGAAATAGTGAAATTTTATGTATTTGACCCTGACCTTTTGACCTTTGACCTCATGACCCAAACTTTCACCAGAGAATCTTAATTGGGTAATACATGTATACACTAAGTTTCAAGAAAATCTCTTCTGGCATTCAATAGATATGGTGGAAATAGTGAAATTTTATGTATTTGACCTTGACCTTTGACCTTGAGCATGTGCACCCAAAAGTTGATAGGCACAACTTCACCCCCTAATACACATACATGCCAAGTTTCATTAGGATACCTCAACAGGTTTCGATAGTTACCTTGTCCACAAAATTCATTACGGACGGACGGAAGGACGGACGGAAGGACGGAAGGACGGACGGACGGACGGACGGACGGACGGACAACCCGAAAACATAATGCCTCCGGCACCACTTCGTGGCGGAGGCATAAAAACGGTGACGGTTATACTAAGTGCACATGTACTAGTAATAAAAGGATTTGTATGCATACATTTTGGTTTCACAAATCTTGGCTCCTCACAAAATTTGTAAAAGTTTCATGCACACAAAAATATATCTGGTTTTCCAGTATTTGAAAAAAAACTCTCTGCAAATTACCCTCCCCTCAACCCCTGCCCCCCCCCAAAAAAAAAAACCCAAAACAAAACAAAACAAAAACAAAAACAAAAACAAAACAAAACAAAGAAAGCACATTCTAGGCTTACAGGTGAATTATTTTTCAACAGAAAGAGCCCTAAATTGAGCAGGCTTTAATTGAACATTTCCAACCTCATAACCGGATGTCAGGTTAGATTAATCATTCAAACAGCTTATGTCATATTTTTGATATGACAGGCAAGATGACATCATGGATAATACATGTATCAACCTAATACTGGGTAATAAGTTGTTAGCCAGCTTCTTATTATAGCAATGGAGACTCTCTTCTATAGAGATGCTCAATTACTGCATGGTATAGATGATATCTAATTTTACAACTTTACATGACAAGCTCTTTTGTGAAATATTACCTAATGAATAATATCTATCATTTTTTCTTTCATCTTTAACCCTATTCTAACTGGGCTATTTGAGACCAAGTTTTTACTGGGGGGGGGGGGGGTCAATTTGACCCCCCCTTCAGATCTCGGCCGCCGATCGCGCGATCGCCGCAAAATTTTGCCTGAACATAGAGCCCGATGTCAACTACAAGATTACATGGTCATACAATAGAAAAATTTTGATTTCATATTTTTTAACAAATTAATTATGCAAATTAACACATGAAATCATATTTTCACCATAACTCCATCAAAAAGACTGAAGGATTATTAAATTTTTGTGTCAAAGTTCCTCAAGACACATCAAACAATTTTCTTGTAAAAAAATAGCGCAATCAAAATCATTTTCTTTTGTTTTTTATTGTTTTGTTAATTTCTTATGTATTTTATTGTTTTTTCGATCTTTTGTTTTCTTTTTTTTTTTTGCCAAAATTTGTTGGAGGCACTTTTTCAAGCTTATCTACATTAGAATTGATTTATTTCAATGGCTAAAAGTTGAAATAATCTAATTTATATCAATTAAACAAAAAAAGAAACAGTTTGCATTGGATTTGCACACGAAATCATGAATTTGAGTGGTTTTCGGGTTGACATGCATATGCAAAACATTGCATAACTTCAGAACGGTGTATCCGGACATCGCAAATTTGGTCTCAAAATATGCGGGAGACTCAAATGAAAAAAGTCATGAAACGACGCAGCAAAATCTTTGCGCATTGCGAAATCGTGGCGCGAAACGTCGAGGGGGGGGGGGTCAATTTGACCCCCCCCCCCCCCAGTTAGAATAGTGTTAACACCAAATTTGGCTTCTAATTCCTTGAAAAAATTTGCTTCTATTTCCTACAAAATTTTCATTGTTCTAGTGTCTCAAGTATCAGGTTCTTCCCCCATTAAAAAAAAAACAACAACATTGAATGCATATAAACAGATCTGCAGTGATTCTAAGCCAATGACGGCTCAATATGCTTTACAGACATGAGCATACTGATGCAAAAGACTGAGACTATATACTGAAGGGTTTAAAAATATATATATATTTTCATACTCAGACAAGAAATGAAATGCAAACTTAGAGTCAAACAGATAAATAATAAAACATGATCTTATGGTGGAATGTACCGTGGAGGTAACAACTCAAAGTTCTCAGTGTGCACTGTGACACCTTCATAAAACGTTTGCAATAATGATGTTAACAAGAGTTGATAAACAAATGGAATCATTTCAAAACTTGTAGAATGTGGATTTTTTTTTTCTCTCTCTTTTTCATTTCCTCTTATGATTATAGATACTGCTCTCATTTGTTTGTAAACTGTTCAGCAATCCTAGACTCTGATATATGGACAAAGTTTAAAGCTACTGTATTGACCTTCCAATTTCCATGACAAGTATAAAAACTTTATAAATGCTTTTTCAGCGAAATCCTCACATTTCGTGATTTTCTCCACTGTAATACTGTATGTGTAGTTTGCTATCAAAGAGTGATAACATGGGTATGAATTTAAGGTTTGCAAAACAATAAACAAGAAAACTTTTCTCCAGCACAATAAACTCATTTAAATGATATTTTGCATGGTCATTCTTGACATATGAACAAAATCAGTCTTAGATATCACACAAAAAATATAATGAAAGTCAAAAGTTGTATTTCCCTATCACACAATGTCTCTTTTGCTTTTAGATTTCAGAGGTACCTCTATAGTAATATTTGGGTAAATGCAAGGAAAGAGAAAGGTAGAGGAAAGCTGACATTCCCTGCACTCACTTCTGCAATGTTAGGCTGCCTAAAAATGGCACTAACTCTAGATACAAATGCTTGGTTCTAATTAAATACTATGCAAATATTTACAAAACATTGCTTTTGATATGACGGTTGAACGCGAGTGCTTCGCATCTCATATAAAAAAAATCATGGCAACCTGCATGATAGCACTTGCCTCAAAACAAACTGGAAAGTGTCGACAATTTTTAATTGCTTGCCCTTTTTTCCCCTTAGGTACAGTGGATAAATTTATAGATATATATACTTTGTATATCAAGACCCTGTACACTTTTCACCTCTAGAAGAAATTCCACGCTGTTGTCTTTATTAGATCAGGTGGATCATCGTCCTTTTCAATATCATTCATTCGTTTCAGCTCTGAATTATGAATTCAAAATCTCCGCAGATTGGACAGTAATTAAAGCATTGCAACATGGCACAAACATCCCACCCTGCACTTTTCAGTAGGTGCATTCATGAAAATATACAAAACGCATTATACCATAAGTACTGAGATTTTTTGGAGATATTTTGCCAGTTACAAACAAGTCTGAACGCAACTAGAAAAAAAAAAACAACAACCAAATAGTGGAGAATACAGGCACACAAGCAAATCATAGAATGATTCATCCCCTCCAGATAGAATCAAACAAATTTGGGGGAAAAAAGTACAACTGTATGTACATTGTAGTTGACATAGAATGAGAATTATCAACCAAAGGACAATATAGACAGAAGACTTGAATGTATAGGTTCTGTTCACTTGAATTTGTTGACCTTCTTGCAGAAATTATATTCGAAGTTCACTATATGTACTAGCCATCCACTTTATCTTCCATCATACAGATATTTCTTTCTCCAAAC
Organism: Diadema setosum; assembly: GCA_033980235.1. Classification (NCBI taxonomy): domain Eukaryota; kingdom Metazoa; phylum Echinodermata; class Echinoidea; order Diadematoida; family Diadematidae; genus Diadema; species Diadema setosum. The sequence continues at coordinate 18,624,923 of CM067071.1, forward strand.
AAGCTTGACATATTTTGCCATGACACTTTTATATAATACATAGACTTGTTCTTTCCCATAACCTCAATTTGGACAGAGCACAACAATGACCTTCAATCACAAAAGATATCCAAGCTGTACTGTTGTACATGTAAATTAAAGTTAATGAAATTTATCAAGCAATATTCATCAAAAGCGTCATTCATTGGAAAGCTCTCTTCAAAACAAAAAAGACTTATTAACTATTCTCCTTCATTGACAACAGCCCTTAAAGGGAACGCAAACCCAAAGAGCAAAGAAAATATAAAAGGAATTCCACAAAAATTCACTTTTCTAGCAAAATGAAAGAGTACTTGACTATTTAAACCGCTTTCAGAAAGCAGGGGGAATAAGTGCTACCCCTAACATATGTCAGTATCAAGTTGATGGAATGTGTAATTTTCATGAAAAATGAATTTTTATTGAATTCCCTTTATATTTTCTTTATATTGTAGTCCACTCATACGTCATAACCTCTAGTAGTCTCCTTACCCAGCAGTTCCAACACCAAAACTTTAAAAATTCATAACTTTTGCATCGATTGCCCGATTTTCCTCAAACTTTCACTGATGTGTTCTACTAATGTTACTGCTTTCACTCAATCCACATTGCTCTTTGGGTTTGCGTTCCCTTTAAGTAAGAATTTATAAAAACAGATGACACACAATTAAAAAAGAAAAGAAAAAAAGACAGAATGTGACAAGCAAGTGCTTGTGCTGAACTGACGAGGGTTGTTAGCGATGGCAGAGGTACGTTGTACAATGAGCAGTGGTGAAAGGTTAGATCTTACTTTGGGTTGCCTCCTATTCGCTCTTCCGAATACGAAGCAGTTGAATTTGCATCCAAGATGCTCTGTTGCCATAGTAACCCCACATCACCAGAGGTCGAGACAGGGAAGATGAGAGGAGAGGAGAGGAGAAGAGAGGAGAGGAGAGGAAAGGAGAGGAGAGAAGGGGAGGAGGGGTGAAGGAAACCAATGGCACGGTAGAGGGCGACAAACGGGTATGGCAAAGGTGCAAGGACGTCAAGACGCAGTACGGATGAGATGCAGGCGGTGAGGCGGAGGGTGAGTGAAACAGACAGACAGACAGACAGAGAAAGAGGGAACAAGACAAGAAAACACAGACAAACACACAGGTGAAATATTGCAAGGGGAGCAAGCAGAATACAGCAGTTGTTTTGTGTGGGTTTTTTATCACTGCTTTTGCTATCTCTATGCTTTGCTGCGTGTAGAAGGAGGAGGAATGAGTGCTATGAATATAATGACATCTAGCTAATGATGAATGGAGCATTTCCTTGGTAAACATATTTCTATATGAATCCAAGGACTTATAGATAAAACATATATAAATATGTGAGGGAAACATGTTACATACAATGTATGCCAACTTGCATATGCATGTACGTGTACACAAATATATATGCAGTATATTTGACCAAATTTAAGAGGTGCACCAACTCAAACCACATTCATAAAAGTTACCAACATATTAATGTGCAATTTGTCTGCACAAAGTGCAAAATGTATTGTCTTTAAAATAGCAATAAGGGGTATATTTGCATTTCAAGTATTTACAAGTGGAAAAGAGATTACAAATTAATCAAATACCCATTAAAATTTCCAAATAGGCAGAAACCCTCATTAAACTTATAATACCAGGAAATTGAATATGGCCGTGCATCACAAATCCAACAAAAAAGTTGCACCATTTGAATTTGTGTGGGACTAAGGAACCAGTTAGCATAAAAGGATATATAAGGGAAAATTTCTGAAAAAAAGGATAATTTTGCATGAGGGATAACACACACAAACACACAAAATGACAAGAAAAGTAGTAGTAGTAGTAGTAGTAGAAGTAATGATAATAATGATGATGGTGACAATAATAGAAATAATAATAATGATAATAATAATAATAATGATAATAACAATAATAATAATAATAATAATAATAATAATAATAATAATAATAATAATAATAATGATAATGATAATGATAATAATAATAATGATAATAATAATAATAATAATAATAATAATAATAATAATAATAATAATAAAAATGATAATGATAATGATAATAATAATAATAATAATGATAATGATAATGATAATAATAATAATAATAATTATAATAATAATAATAATAATAATAATAATAATATTACTAACACAAAACTTTACAATCTAAAATCCTTCAACATGCAAGTTGGTATCAATAAAGCATGTAAAAATGACATAGCTTAGGATCAGCATGATACCTAAAGTTCTAGACTCTGTAATAATCCTGTTTGTACCTGAACATGTCCATTTATCCCAAACATCTAGCTATTCCAAAAACATATTCAGAAAAAAAAATGTGTGTATATTCAACTGATACAACAAAAATAAAGACAAACAAAGATCTCAAAATGTATAAAAAAAGGTACTCTCTAACATATTCAAGTTGTAGTAAATGCAAAAGGCAAAGACATTCAATAGTGAATGATCTATGGCATATTTTAAAATGCATAAGAATAATACAAAGATTCACAATGAAAAAAAACCAATAACAACTACATGATATTACGCTTCTTGGTTTTTTTCAATGATTTTTGATGTAACAGTACATCACAGAGATAATGTGCTTTGAAGCTACGAGTATAAAGTCTTTGTGCGCATGAAATGGGGAAAAAATAGTGATTGCTTCAATTAAAGATTGTTGCTGGGTTTTTTTTTTTTAGTGTGTGCTTTGTTTTGATGTTGCTTTATACACAAATGTGTACTGTAGGGTGGGGTCTGTTCATCTGAAAAACAATGTTCCAATGAAGTCATCAAGCCATGCTGAGGGGCAAAAATTGCACATGGGGGTCCCCATATGTGTGGACAAAGGGTTAGGCTAACCCTAGTACTAATGCCATTACGACTACTAATCATACTACAGTCAAGTTTCTGATCATGGCCATCACTATTTTCTGGTCTGCTTGTCTGTTTCTTTCCAGCATTTGTTTGTTTGTTTGTTTGTTTGTTGTTGTTGTTGTTTTTTTTTCTCTCTCTCTTTCTCTCTCTCTCTCTCATGTTTTGAAGCAATATGCCTTATGTGAGCATACATACATTGTAGGTGCCAACATGACACTTTTGGAAGACTAGTTGAACAATGAATACAAAAAACTAAATGTATATACACAACGATGCAGTTTATAGCAAACTGCTACGATCATAAAAGTTGAGTTGCATTTGCTACCAGGAACAATTGTAATATGAGTATAGTTTGAGAAAAGAAATCTGAAGACAGGGTAAATAAATATTTATGACAACAAAGACAGGAGAAATTGTGCATATTGTTCATTGCTGGCATTCCTACAGTCAAATGATATGAATATTGGAGAAACCAACAAAAAGTTTAACAACTGAATTTGAATTCAACCAATGACAAGTAGTGGATTTTGATTTTGCATGCATGGGTTGAATACAAATGTCTAGAGAACCTTTATTCGCATCAGTGATAGCATCGCTGGTTGGATTAGGAATTGCCGTACTACTTGTGATTATACCAAGTGCTGCATCTCTTTCAGTGTATTAAACACCACTACAAATGGAATGAATATCAAGTGACTAGCAATAGTCAATGAACGGTATCGACAAGGGATTGTGGTGCCACAGGAGTGTATACGAAAGATGAGTCAATATCAATTACCAAAGGCAAAGGCCAGGCGATGTCTCGCGCACATATCGCAATTGTGATGATACTGTCGTGCTTTTCAATGTACGTTCATTGACCTTTCAACCTTTGACCTTGTTCGACTTAACCAATATTCAAACTTGACCCGCATCTTTAGGTGATGTAGAAATCATACTTGTGGTGTGAGTTTGATGGTAATAGCTCAAAACTGTGGAAAGTTAGAAAGAGTACACAAAAATGGTTGACTACTCTATTAACAAAGATGTCGGAAAAGTGACGCCTATGTCTTACTTTTGCTATGCAGGTGAGACAGTAAACTATTAATGAATGATGAATGTCTTGTGAATTACAAGTTATTCAGCAAGCTCAGAGGCTTTTTTTTTTCTTTTTCTTTTTCTTTTTTTGCACAACCAGGCTTCCATTATTACGCTTTCTCCATTTTCTTTGAATCAAAAGCATCTGATCAATAAACTAAAGTCACATTTCTGCTCAGTCAGTCAAAGATGTTACAGCAAGCGGGCCTACAAAGTACATAAAAACTACCAAACAAATCACAAAAAAATCAGTGATGCTAGGAGAGCCCGCTTGTCAGTTCAAGCACTACGTGTACTTCTTGCTCAAACAGTGTGAAGGAATAATGCTTGATACTTGTTTCTCTTTTTTTTTTCAGAATTACAATTGTAGGTATTGAACACAAAATTATTTGAAAATAGACAGTAGGAATGCTGACCCATATCCATCCAGCACACACAAAAATCCACACTAAAACAAGAAAGCACAATAACTTTCAAACACACAAACCACACATCCACACACGTAAATTGCATACACAGACTGTAAAAAAAAAAAAAAAAAGTCATTAGCTTGCTATAATGACTGGGAAAAGTTCAGATGTACTTAACTGCCATTTTCTTATCTACTTTTAATGATGCCGACCCCTTTAAAAATGTATTAAAATCCATGGATGTTTCCTTTCCTACAGCATAGCGATAAATCGTTTCATTCACCTGCTCTCTCCAAGTTTCTTAAGCATAAATTCACTCAGTATTCATCTGTAGTTGCAAGGCAGGGCAAGCCTCCTACAAACCTTATGGTTGTTGAGGCAATCTCCACTTTTGTGAACAAAGTATCCACAGAATTTGAATGTACTACACACACGGTGTATTCTCTCTCTCTCTCTCTCTTTCTTTTTATCGCTCACTGTTCTTCAAATATCACCTTACTTTTAGATACTTGTATATGTACAACTTGTGTGGGTATTTCTTTAGGGACAAACTCACTTGCAGAAATATTTGCATGAAGAAAAAAAGAATAAGCAATAAATAATGCAATACTAAGTCATTGTGTGTTCATGTGGAAAGATTGTGAATTTAAAGCAGTTTTGTATTGTGGGAAAAATGACAGATACCCAATGACTCAAATGTGAGCATTTTTGATGGTTGCACACCCCCCCCCCCCCCCCCCCCCACCCAAAGGGAAAAAAAAAGTTTTGGGGAATAAAGATTCTGATTCAGGCAGAAACCACATTTGATAAACAGAGCTGCCGATCTCTGCATATCAAAATAATCATGATACTGATAATACTCATGATGAATAAATGAACACTGACGCACAAACGACTATTTCATGGGGAAATATATCGGGATTAAAAATGGGAAAAGTGCACTTACACACTGTTTTGTACTTTGCATGCGAAATAAGTGTTCATTTTTTTATTTTTCATTTTAAAAACATATATTTCCACATTTGTAGCAGTTGACAGCACTGGTATCTACAATGTAAAATGAAGTGTATATAGGAAAGGACAAAGTTGCTTCATATGCAGATCAGATACTAAATAAAATATCTCTGACAATAATATTTTTGCATGAATGAAAAAAAAACAAAAAAAAACACCTCCTGAAAGCTATCAATGATCTTCCGTCACAAGTACAATGTACATTGCGTATGAATGCATTAGTGAGATGACTGAACCATTGAAATAGTCTGAATTGTATGTACATGTATCCCATATAATTTGGTAACAGTGATAGATTTGTATATGGCTGTAGATACGCAATGGGGTTGTGAATGTACATGTATGAACCATGACTATACACATTTGGTACATAATGGGATTATGAATGTATGAACCATGTGAATAGTTTTGATTTACTCCTGTGCATTTGCCGTAGAGTTAACTTCAAATGACAACAGCGATAGATTTGTATGAAATGACTCGTCTGTCTGTGCGCAAACAAATGGCTTATGAATGCACGGACAATCTGACATTGTTGAATTGTTGGAATTGAATCATCATGCATTTTCTTTGAAACCATGACGCAGATAGTTTTGTATGAATTCACATGTCAGTACATATATGCACTTGTGGGGATGTGACCCAGTAAGGTATACAAATTCTTGACACAGCAGCTCACTGGTAGACAAATAATGAAATGTTTGTGAGTGCAATGGACAGAATATTTGATGAGGTGAAAGATGAAATGATCCATTCAATGAGGCACAGCCAATCAATAATGTCATCTTTCAGAGGAATGAAATATTCTGTCCATTGCACAAATGAAAAACATTTATAATTTGTTTTATGTACCACAAAGATCCTTGTCATTTGATGTTTTATTAATTTAGAAACAAGAGAGAAGACAACTGAACTGTAATTGAATTGTAACTGAACAGGATTAGGGAGTATTCCATGTCATTTTCTGATTCCATAAAATTCCATTGATGAACTTGTTGCCGCACAAAATAAAAGGCAAATTTTCCATAGAAATTATGCCCAGCACACCAGGGTTCTGTCTTAGCTGAGGGTGAACAACTGATGACAGTGGCTCCACTCAATGTTCTTGGGTCTGTTCCACCTAAAATTGTGGCACAGAGTTTAATACTTTTTTTTCTTTCTTTTTTTTTGCCTTTCTTTTATTTTTCACCTACGATTCAGCTGTTCTACATCTACTTGTATGCTCTGTCTTCTAACATGCATTCTATCTTGACGTTTTCTGATCTATTGATGTCCTATAATTCTGTCTGTCCACTGGGCCATAGAACTGCTGATATGAACACACGCATTCAGCTTTTCTCCTTTTAAGAGCATCTATGGCAGTGAAACTTGAAGATGTACGGAGAAAGATTGCAGAAAAAACTGGCCAATGTGCATGTACGTGCATGTAGCAACACTTTCACTAGAATTCACAAACAGGGCTTAAATCAAGTCCATAGCCAAAATCCAATAACTGAGTGGAAAAATAGGCAAAACAGGAGTACTTGCATACAACTGTATGCACATTTCAACATGCATCCATTATCGGATACCTCGGTGTAGACAATGGGTCACGTGCATTTACGTGTACGTGTACGCTTTCACAATTTGCATAATCCACAGACTAGATTTAAACTGCTTGTGAGAAATCTGGCCTCTATTTTCAGACGAAATATTCCTGCATGATAAAATTTTTTCATGTGAGAACGCAGCCATTGATGTCATGGGCAAGATCAGAGTCGAGACAAAACGACGTTGAAAGTTCAGAAGAAATAAATTTTCCAATGAGGAAGAGAGACAGATTAGAAGTATGAAGGAAGTTGAAACAAAATAAGAGAGAAGAGAACATAAGTACAAAATCAAACATCTCCATCTCTTGCGATATGTTTCAAAGTATGTAGCTGCTAACTGGTAGCCTCTCCAAGAACACACAATTACACAACATTAAAGACCCTGATAGCATGGGGATTCATGGAGAAGAAATGCTTGGCTGGTTAGGATAAATTTGAGAATCCTTGTAAAGAAATGTGTCCATCTTCATCACAGTTACCGATGACAGCGCCTTTCGATGCACATATTCGCTGAACGGTGCTATTCATGGTTTTCGACTGTATTGAACTCATTGGGCAGTAAATGAATCGGGCCACCCATGAATCCCCACGCTACCGGGTTTTAAAGGGGAAATCCATTCCAAGTTAATAGTCTGATTTTAAAAAATAAATAAAAAATGATGAAAATTCAATGTTTCTGTCATTGAAGTCAGAAACATGATGCCATTCCTGGTTGACTAACTTCACAATAGTGATCAAAATAGATAGTCATAACTTTCTTGTTTTTCACCCGATTTCGATAAAAATTTTTACTATTGAACCCATAATACATCAGACTAACTCATACATTTGGACTGGATTTTCCCTTTAACAATGCCAGGAAGACATCATCTCTCCAGATTGTGAGCTGGTTTGACAAAGATCCAAAAATAATGATGGAACATGGCCTCCAAGACAATAGTAATTTGATATCAATCCACTAAATTTTAGTTATGAATTATGACTTGTGTGGAGATGCTGGTACACATACATGTAGAAGGTATGGTGGTATGTGTTATTATGCATCAACAAACTAAGGATAGCTTTACACCATCTACAGATAATAATTCCACAAATGGAACCGGTATAGAAAATCTACGATATGAAAAGCCATAGCATTGAAACAGAGTACAAAGGATAGGGTGTTCCTAGTATTAAAAAGTGAAGAAAATATGTACACCTGGTACATATGCACATCAAAATGTATCTAGGGGTAATCCAAGATACCAAAATTTGTATGAAGTGAGTGGTTGTCACGTGTAGCCATACAAATCTTAGAACTGTATACACTGAAAAATGAATGTGTCATACCCATACTGTGAATCTGAGATAAGCCATCAACTGTTTTCTTTGAAGAAAAGTCAAAACAAAATAAACATTCACACAGATCTGTACAATGTCTCTGAACAGATCAAAGCCACAAAAGAGACACATCAACTGCAGCTGTTAACTTGTATGTCTTACATGTACCTGTTAGTAACCACATACAATGTATGTTGAGATCAAAACATGGTATATGTTTCCTGCAACAAATGTGAAAACTACATGTATGCTCCTGCAGTACTGCACCACAAAAAAAAATTATGACGTGTTTGCAAAAAGATGCTGTGAAATAACTCACGCCACAAACTATTACAAGTCAGCATCTATTGGTCCAAGCAACATTCATTTTGTAGGTCTAGTGTTGGCTTAGGATGAGTTGTAGGCAAACCATAACATAACAGGTTTATTGAGCTTCTAACAACAACTGAAAAGGTATAATGCACGTAAAAACACTTTGTGTGCTGCATTTAAATGCCTGACTCAGTCAACAGTTGCCAACTTCGCGCATCTTGCTCAAATGCACAGTTACGTAAAAACTGATGGATAAAACCGCAATGTGCTACTATTAAGAGGTACGGCCATTGAAAGTGCCATAGCCAAAGCTTTGTCATGAAATTTAAACCACAGCAAAGCTTGGAGATTTCTCTACAACTCTGCTGTATTGCATCTTTAATATAAACCCTTCTATAAAAAGTTACATGGCTTTGGAAAAAAATAAAAAAATAAAAAATGTTTTCTCAAAGTGCTCATGCGTTACTTTTTCAGAGTATTGTGGCATAAATGGGGCTTACGCTGCAGCACACAAAGAGTTTAAAGGTGTGAGGGAGAGTAGAAAGTGCAATGAATGATGGGTGGCTTACCTCTGAAGCACTGAGCTTGGCATGGATGCCCATCATGGCCGTGTTGGGCGAAGGTGGGGGTTGGTCCGGCGTGCCGGGGCGCTCCAACGCCCCCCCTCCTCTCCCCTCCCAGTGCTCGGACGCCGTGGACGACGTCAGCTCCTCGGACGGAGTGCTTGGCTGCGAGCCTATGGAGCCCGGGGATCGCCTGGCGGGGACGGGTTTGCCGCGACGCGGTAAAGGCACTGGCTTGTGCACAGGTGAGGCTGTGAAGGGGGAAAAAAAAATCATATCTACATTGTAGCAACATAGGAAATGAAGTTTTAACATTATAAGTTACTTTTTGAGGGAGAAAGGTGTGCTGTATTTAAACACCATGTGTACGTAGGCCTTGTAGGGATCAGACTTGACAAAAGAAGAGCCAGGAAGAGGGAAGTTAAGGAGGGAATCGACATAGGGAGAGTGTAAGGAAGGCAAATAGTGACTATGGGGGGGGGGGCAGCAGTGAGCTGGAAGTTAAAAGTTGCATCTTATAACTAGTTCAGTCATATTCACTCCACTTCTTTCTTTCTCTTATACTATAGTCTGTTCTACTCCACTTATCTTTTCTTTCTTTATTTCTTGCTCCCATACAACCAAACGGTCCTTTTCAGGACCACTTAAGTATTTGTGACCCTGCATCACAAAACAAAAAATTGCCAGACATAGATTTTTAGTTAAGAGCAGACTTTGAAAGGGCAGACTTTAAGCCATAAAATGATGTATAACTCAATTGAAATGGACTCTCCTAACCTATCCAAATATTGGAAAGAAAGCAAACACTCTGGAAAAGTGTGAACTGAGAAAAGAGGCTCTGAAGTACAGGGTCTATTCAAGCATTAAATCTTTCCCAAGCAGTGCTACAGTAGCTGTGCGATGAATAGGACAAAAAACAGGATGGAAACCACTGGAGCAACAACAATGAAGGGATTATCAGATTAAGCTGAAATTGAGCATGCTTTATTAACACACTATGTCCGTGATTAATGCCAACCTTCAAAGCAGTGGCATCATCTTTTCTAAAGTTATTAGAGTTGAAAGTGAAGAGTGTGTAGAGGGTTGATTTTGCTACAACCCACATTTCCCATAGACACCAGCTTGAGTATACTCAGGACTCATCTTCAACTGGTTAAAGGAGGTTTTCTGGTCCCTTTAATTTAATGCTTGTATTACCACTTTCAGTAGAAGGCACGGAAGAGGCGGAAGAGCTGGTCGGTGTTATCCTGGGCTTGGGCTTGGGACGACCCTTGGAGGGACTGCCCCCGGTCATGGCCTCGGACAGGAGCTCGTAGGCGTCTAGGTCCTGGTCGTCCTCGTGATCGAGGTTATATTCTCCCTCGCAGGTCGTGTTCACATCCGTCTGTGGGATAAGAGACGAGGAAGGAGAGAGAAAGGACAGAAAAGAAAGAAGAAAAAAAAAAAACATAAATGAGTCATTATCTCTCACTCCTTTGTATTGTAAAACCAGAATTTTTTCGAATTGGAGCTTACTGCTTTTTTTTTTTTTTTTTTTCCGGCATGAAACTTTCGTAAATTGCCCCTGGCAATCAATGCATTGTGCAGAAAAGAAACATAACATTGTGTGCATTTCACTTTCACAAATCTTGGCTCCTCGTGACATCATCAGAGTTTTATGTATGTAAAAATAGAGTAGCAGGATTTATGGTATGGCTCCTGGGGTAACAAGATCTCCTATCTCAAAAATCATGAATTTTTAGGAGAACAGAATTAATATTTCCATTGTATCTATTCAATTGTTTTGTTTTGCTTTGCATTCCTTCTTCATTTCAAAAGATGTCTGGTAGAAAGAGAAAGGAATAAACTCCGCTTTAAAGCTGTTGTACTGTCCTTCCACTACGTTCTGATGTGCATGTGTGTGTCGGGGGGGGGGGGGGGGGGGTATAATATTGCTCCTCTGTCTGAAAGAGCATGGCTATAACTGTCACCAAAATGTGTCACATTTCCACATTGCTGCAGGAAAATTAGACCACACATGGCGGAAACTTGGAGGTTGCGGTTTACCCGTGACCGCTTCGGCGTGAAAACCGCTGAACCGGCCGGAGGACAGTGCACACAGAAGATAAAACGCATCTCACACCACCCACTGGAGAGTGGTAGGATGCAATCACTTCTGTGGTATGTACTCAGATGTAAACATGACCTTTAATGGCAAATACCATTCCCATTAGACTGACTCATTACATTTCTGCGGACACTGTTTGCAATACTTCTTGACTAGAACATTTCCCTTTTTTTTTCTCATATGGAGACTTTGATTGCAAAATGGGTTAAGCCCCATTTTTAAACATTTCGAAGTAAGTCTGTCATCAAATGGAGGAAATGAAACCTTTCAAGAGACACCTCACTGGTTACATGACAAGGAGTATTCTTGAACTCATGCTTACAAATTTCACAGATTTTCTACATTATTTTCTTTGTGTGTTTTTTTAGCAGGCTTGATCATAAAATTTTCTCAAATTGACCAGAATGGAGTTGACTCCTTTTGCAATCAAACCCAATATGCTGTATCTTGTATAAAACATCATTATTAGATCATTTCATATGTTCAGATCCTACATGGAAAGAGAGAGACAAAATTGTTATTGGACCCAACATCAGTGACCCTCAGTTGTTCAGGATTATATGAATGGTAGTACATGTATGTTTGATGAAAAATCTAAATCATTAGAATTCAACACTGCAACCAATTCTCATGGTAATAAATCTCATTATTTACGTGACATGGTGCCATAGGGAGTGGCAGCTCGAGTGAAAATAAACCCTAAACAGTCGATCGATAGGTGTACCTTTGAGACAAAAGTGTCTACTTTTCTTCCATACACTTGATTAGCTCTGTAATTTAATGTAACCACAAGATATGGTGTACATGTACACCTTATCATTTATGAAAGCCACAGGAAATTCTATTGACAAATCACAGAAGGGAACGGTAGATGGAGGATTCTGAATGCCGACCATCCAAATTTAAATTGAAAACAAAGAACTGCATTGTCTGTATCACCACATCAGAAATCAGAAATCCATGATTACAGTATGTCTTAACCCGTTGAGGACGAGTCCCGAGTATACTCGGGCAGGTGTCTATGGGAATTGCGTGTTGTAGCAAAATCAAACCGTCCTCAACGGGTTAAATAATACATTTTTCAGCTTCAGGCCATGTCAGTCAGCTGTCTCAACAAGGGATCATCCAGTCGATGATAAAACTCACCAGACTGAGGTCGTCCTCGGGTTCGTTGATGTGGAGTTGGATGGAGACGTGATGGGGTGGGGTGGGGTAATCGCTGCCGTGAATGGGCGACCCGCTCTTGGCCGTGGACAGAACCTCGTAGATGCTGCCGCGGCCTTCCTCACTGGCATCGGTGGACGTATTGCCTGGACCCTCGTTCATTGCATCCTACGAAATAAGAAGGCGTACAGTAAAACAATACAACAAATTCGTATGACAGGAAAATTCACAGAGGAAATGTCTCTGTCTGATAATTTCGCAAACTAAACCAGTTTGTTTGACCATGAACTAATTGATATTTGGCTTCATGGATGAATTGCTACATCTGAAAAATGTAGAGCTTTACAACTGCAGAATACTAATTACATAGTAATTATTAATTTTTGCTTTATATTCACAC